>CM067066.1:23993692-24226192 GCA_033980235.1 Diadema setosum | reverse complement strand
ATACATGACGCATTTGAAGACATCAACAGTTTATTGGTAACATACCTCTGCTAGATTTGCCTTGGATATTCTGTCGGCATTCTCTGCTGCTAGGCTACAGACCATGTGACTTGTTTCCTCCATGGTTCCCTTAAGGAGCTTAGCCATGACCACAACAAATGCTTCGTGGGAAATGGACGCCAGAGACGACTTGCTGAAAGCACCTTGAAAGAGCCACATCTGATTGAAGAGACGGGATACTGTCGTCCCCGGTAACCTGTCGCCAAGGTACTCCTGTTGTGAGAAAAAGAGTTGATTGTTTCACCCAAGGAAACAAATTTCTTTAAAAATCTGAAAAGCGCTCAGGGAATGCACACCTTCACCAAGTAGCTAATTTCTACCCATGTTGTGATTTCCCCCTATATTACAGTCCTACATTCATATCATCATGTATTATTAGATTCCTTAATCATTAACAACATACCCTCACTGCTGGCCGGCTGTTGGTGCCTTCGCAATATTTTCTGGTCAACAGCGCAATGGTTCTGAGGGTTGCAAAAGCAAGTGGCAAGGAATGCCTACGGATCCAGCCAGTGATCCAGATAACTACCACAATTTGATCATCTATTCGTTGTATCATTATCAACTTGTCCTGAGAATTTCATCCAAAATTGTTCAAAGCTCTTATGAGTTATTTTGCAAACAGACCGACAAAAAAAACAAACCACAGCCGGCAAAGATGTAACCTCCTTTGGCAGAGGTACCTTGGTAACTATGTAGGTGTGTACTGTGAAACAATGTCACAAGCACTTTGAATCAAAGTAATCAGTGATGAAGGGGCAAGATTTACCTGCATTTGGGACTCAGTGAATGCTGATGCAGTACTAGGTGAATTATTTTTGCTGCTCCCTCCCTTCTGTTGGCAGATATTGTCAAAAACGGCCTGTAGCTCATCCTGTTCCTCGGCCGAAAAGAGAGAGCGGTAGCTCTGGTATTCTCCATGCAGCCCGCATGCAGCCTCAGTCTTTGAAGAACTTTCAGACTGGCCCATCGTTGATTCGTACGACTCTTGATAAGAAGTATCTAATGATAAAAGAGCATTGATGATTTCTTCACATTGGTCAGTGAATTTATTGCCAAATTTATTGCAAAACAAATTATTTTTTCCTAACCTTTTTCTTCTGTTGTCGCTTTATGTGGCAGACGGTCTTATGTCAGTGAGAGAGCTTTAAAGGTGTTAATGTATTTGTGGTCTTCATTCAAATAAGAGATGATACACACCACAACTGAGAGAGTGCTATGACCTATTATTACAATGTAAGGATGATGGGGTTATTTCTTTTCTTCTCCCTCTCGCCTACCCCCTTTAGTTTGTTTGTTTGTTTTTTCTTGTACTTTTCCAAGGTCCAATTTTAAAGCTGTATTGATATAATTTAGTACATGTTGTATTTCTGGAATATATACTTCCGACGACATTATCAAGGTAGAACATTTGACTTCCATTATAACCATAAGTCTAGCTGCTTATTGAAAGTCTCCATGAAAACAAAATAAAAGAAAGAAAACTAAGAACAATTGTAGGGCTTGTTCATTATTTACCATGCTACTGAAACTCAGTGCTAAATAACACTTACATTTCTACTGTGATGTTACCTCACAAACTTTTCCAATCACTTGTGTCTAAGCCCTTCCTCATTTTTTTAAATGCACATCTCTATTTACATCTTTGTGCATCTAAATAAATCATTGATTACTCAGTGAAAATCAGAGCAATCTGCAATGAAACTAGAGAAGCACTCTGAGAGCTCAGATCTCCACCAGCAGCTCATTTCCACCACTGATCCTGTTCTGTAGAGATCAGTGATTTCCACCCATACTGTATGTAGTTTTATATGCATGCTGAAAATCACCTGATTTTGTTATTTCATCAACCCTCAGCTGCATGGCGCGCCTTGCCCTAGCAGGAACTAGAGCGCGCACTTAAGTGCACGTATGAAAACCTCAAAAATGTGCAGCTTGAACTCTCAAGTTCATTGACCCTACCTGTCAAAATATCGAAAATCCTTCATAAAATCCATAAAACTTGCTGGATCACCACCAAACTTTAATCATTTGTTCCATGTGTCATTCTCAACCTTTCCTGCAAGTTTCATCCAAAATCCATTCTCAGCTTTTTGAGTTATTTTGCACATGGACAAGGAAACGGTCATGAAAACATAACCTCCTCCCTTGGCGAAGGTCAATCAATTGGTAAAAAATGTGCTGACCGACATACCGGTACTGTAAGTCCAAACAGCAGAACATCATGAACATCAGTACTGCTAATGGAGCATCATCAGAAATCAAACCTGTATAGAGTACACTGTAGAATGTACTCTGAACAAGGGAAGGAGACTTGCTTACATAAGTAGTATGGTTGGACCTACTACACATCGACCGCCTAATCTTTATAAGAATATTTAACACTGAAATTCACGTAAAAACTTGACCTACGGGATTGAGAAAATCCAGCACTACCCTTTTCGATTCGAAGTTTCAGTGCAAAAATATCGCCGTCGAACTTGCATGGCCTCGTTTCAGCTCCCCGCAGTAACGCTCCTTATTGAGATCGACCACTGTTTTTGCATTGACAATGCACGCAAAATGAGTTGTATTGAACACCGTGTTGTACAAAGCCTTTTAGAAACTTCCATAGACATTACATTACGATTCGGTGAAAATATTCATTAGAAATTTTGTCCTTGATTAAAACCATTAAATGAACGGTGAATTTTCGCGTTTTCCCACACATAACATCCTCATCAACAGTCAAAGCCAATCCATTTTTATGTGCTCTGTGCGCAGTGAAGTGCGTACTAAGCATTCTGTGCACCAATTGCAATACTACGCGGTCGGTTTAAATAAGGGCGGTCGATATGTAGTAAGGTTACTATACCGTCTTTACTTGTTTTGAATAGACACAGAAACCCTGTTACCATTAAAATTAAGCTATGGCACATCAACGCCCAAGTCGCTTACCAAGTCATTTACTATTTAACGTTAGAGTGTGATGGTTGTCATGATGTAAATTTATAAAGGAAGTCTAAAATTAGTTCATGCAATTAACATGATTAAGAACACGTTTAATACACAAAGACCTGTACCAGGGTCTGTGCCTTCAGAGCGCCTTTGACCTTCCCATTTAGATTCCCATACTGTAGTCAAGTAGTCATTTACTCAGTAGCAAGATCACAGTACACACAGTCACGTCACAGGCATAGACAATGCTCAGGCCTCAGCAGCTAGCTCCTCGGTCCCAGATATCGAAAGCTGTGGGGGTGGACTTCAGTTGCAATCGATAAGCTGCCTCCTCGTTGCGTGCAGACAAAAGTTGATCTTTAGGACGTAAACTGTAATATACTACCGTTACGAATCACGTAGAAAACCATTTAAGAAACTTGCCTCGTGAACCAGGTTTGTTGGTGTAGAATGAAATGACCCACAAGCTCAGCCCGGGCGCTCAGCTCAAGTCTAGCCTTGCCTTCCGTTCAATATGTACGTTTTGAACTAGCTGTATGCAGGCAATACAATCAATGCACACGTTTATGCACACACACCAACCAGCTGATACATTGTACCACATCATCTGTTGCTAGCTAGTCTGGAAGTACAGACGTAAGTGATTCCAAAACAGTCCATCGACTTGTTGAACTGATTTTATGTTTCTGTTTCTGAAAGAGATAAATCAAGTTCTTTTTCATTTTTTATCATAGGTCTACATGACAGGAAAATACAATGCATATTTTGTTCTCTATATTCTCTATATCTTTTCTTTAAAAAAAAATCATTGTCTTATCTATTTTGAAGGAATTGTTCATTTTGTTTTTGTCAATGAGTCATTGATGACTTATACATTCGCTGAATCCACATATAATTTGGGGGTTAATTTCCCTTTAAAAGGTGATAAAAACCGATATATGCGTAAGGGGATTGAGTGAGCGCATCAGACAAAATTTGAGGGACTATCTGTTGAAATGAATCTTATAAAGTTTCGGTACATCCATGGTTGGTGATCGGTGATGGATGAGCTAGCAAATTTCTCGATGACGTCGTGGATAGGCCCATAACCACAACGATATAAAAATATGAAGAGAATTTCGCAAAATTTCAGTTATTATGAAAAGTATTGCCTTCCTTCGACTTATTAGTGGCATAGGGTCCTAATGTAAAAGTTCACTTGATTCTTTATTTCTCTGAGGGAAATGTATACCGGTATTATACAAGCGCTGCTTTTTATATAGCATCCCTCTGTATATTTTCAACATCTTTAACATCATTTAGTAGATATCATATTTCGATATCTTTATCTATGTAGAATATGTATATTGCCTTATTATCTTTGTCAAGACCGTAAGACATCACAAAAGGTTGAAATTTTCTCATACAGCGATATTGTATGACTACACCAAAATTTTAAAAACTTCATAGAACACGTAGAATGCTCCGATTTTCCTCAAACAATTAAGCCAATGTCTTCTATTGATGTTGCTGCATTTTAATTAACAGTTCTGGTTTTTGTTTTCGTTTTTCAATTTGGGTTTCAGTCTCCTTTAATTTCTCAACAGTGCACCAAATAGATTTTACACCACAGGCCGAGGGGCATGATCATATAACTCTTTTGCATTGTACCTATCATGGCTTGGTGTATAGTATACTCGTAGCAGGTTTATATCGGCTCATCACTCCAGCCCGTGTGGCGCGCACACACACACATGGACAGAGTCATGCACACACACTCAACACAATACAGCAATAATAATGCTACAAACACAATGGACATATTAAGAGCAAAATAATAATAGAATTAGACGCCAATCTCATACATGCATTATTGATCCAAATTTGAGCTCATGTCACCAAACAGAATTATGTTGCAACATATTCCTGACATGTTAATAACTGAGCAGCAAAAATAATAATAATAATAAATAAATAAATAAATAGATAAATAAATAAATAAATCAGCTGGATTCTTATTCATTTATTCATCAAGAATTATGAACATTTACTCTATGTAGGCCTATGTTGATGTACGTGTGCGTGTGTGTGCGTGTAAGATTAGACTAGTAAAAACAAAAGCCACGTTTTAAACTGCACGGTTCTTGATGTGAGTGCACCTGCGAAGGGCATTCGTCACGACTCTGCAATTTTAATTATGATTGATTTATGACGTCATCATGCTTAATTTTCATTACGAAAAAAATTTAGCAAGAAATGACATCACAAATAGTGATCGTATTGTTGATTAAAAGGGAGATGCAATCCCTTGACAGTAGCCAAATGAGTTAATGATCGAAGAGAGCACCTGCATTTTAGTGGCGCATTTCTCTTTCTAAATTCTTTCTCTCTCTCTATCTCTCTCTCTCTCTCTCTCTCTCTCTCTCTCTGTGTACAATATATCTATATATTCATATTGTGACGGAGAGGCCTATTTGGAATGATTCCCTGGATCAAAAGTCTTTAGGAAAGACTAGCGTCATGTATGTGTTCAATACATTGTGATTAACAGATTTTTAACCCCATAGCTTTTCTCGCTACAATATATTCATATATCTATATTTGTATGTTTATATATTTATATGTATATGTTTATATATTTATATGTATATGTTTATATATTTATATGTATATGTTTATATAATTATATGTACATGTTTATATATTTATATGTTTATGTTTATATATTTATATGTATATGTTTATATATTTATCTGTATATTTTTATATATTTATATGTAATTATCCAAACTAAAATCACTATCATTTTTTAATAATTTTAAAACATGATGGTGATTTAGTTTGGATAATTTCAAGAAAATGTTTGGAGTTTCTTCAGATAAATTCTTATCTTTTTTGTTTTTGTCGTTAAAATATTTCATTTATATATGTAAATTTAAAAACATAAGACCCAATTTTGAATTTTTTAAGTTACGCTTGAAAATTAAGAAAGAAACAGAGTATTATGTGGCTAAGAAACGAGGTAAACTTCATCTTCACTTTAAGAAATGGAAATGTGAGTTGTAAAACCCAGTAGATGTTTAACATAGACTGTATTTGTTAGGGTAAAACCTGCAAGATGTTATACTGGTGACTGCCACAATAATTTGTGTATTGATCAAAATGATACTGCGTTTTTATGTCTTATTGATGATCTTATTTTCATTTTTATTTTTTGTTCCATATGTTCATAATTATTGTGTAATTTGTATTGTTTGTAATCAAGAAAATCAATAAAACATCCAAATACAAAAAAAAATATATATATATTTATATGTACATGTATATGTTTATAAAGATATATCTATATATTCATCCCATTCACAACGTGTGTGTATGGCATACTGGAGTCGCGCTGCATACTAGATCCCAAGCCATTTTATATTTCCATTTGACAGAGAGAGATTGGGAGACAATATACTGCATTGTGACATAACTGAACTTGCATGAATCATAATAATACCGTCCACTATGGAATTAGTGGAACATATAAATAGATAAGTATTTCATAAGATTTTTTTGAGTGGTTCTCTCAACTCTTTTTTTTTTCTCAACAGAAGCATTACTTTTTTGGGGGGAGGGGGGGGGGGTTGCCAGCATGCATGCATATCTTTATCTGTATCATATTATATCCTTTGCAAAATCGAATGTATATGTTCATGATTATAATTCCTGATTTATTCTGTGTTATGTTTTGTTGGAAAATAGAAGAATGAAAATAAATGCATTGATCTGAATGGGAAAAAGTGGAGTTACAGAATCTGACTAGGGGTGGACTCGTGGAATCTTCGTAAGATATTCCCTTTGTTCAACATAGCCATCGCAAGGCCGCAAGTCGTGAGAGTACGTGTACATGTATACAAATTACTTAGTACACTGATCACCTCCTTGTGTACATCATATTCTGTTATAATTATATTGCTGTAGTACAGAACAGATCTCTTCTACATGGGCTGTTGATATGAGTGGTTCCCCTGGTCCCTCTCCTCGGTACGTGATTCAGTCTCCAGCTATGCTTGCACAGGCAGCCAGTTTGCAGGACGAGATCTCGCCTGGGGAGCTCTGTACCAACAAACTTTTCTTGACACTTCCATACTGTGTTGTGTGACATCTCCCTCGCCCGCCCGTATACTGTATAGTCTGCTGTTTTGCTGGTGAGGAATATCATCGGAGCTGATACCATCATGTCTGCTTTGGGTCCGGGTCCGGTAAGAATTGGGAACAGCCTTCTGTTTGTTTGTTGTAACCATGCCAATGTACAGTCTTATACAAGTGTAGCTTAAAATGCGACAGAGTTCATTGGATTTAGAATCATACGTCTGAAACTGTCGATGCCCGTTGGAAATTATACTTCTCTCAACAAAACGCTCGTCTATAGGGCCCATTGCACCGACGTATTATTCTGTTGACCTGGTTCATGAAAAGAGACACTAATATTATAAAAGTAACTATTGTATGATTGTGTTCATGCGGGTGAAAATGTCGACACGCACTCGATCGTGTAGTCTTTGCATCATCTATAATCATTGTAGTATATGAATACAAGGTGCTTGTATTTCTTGGGTCAGCTACGCAAAAAGTCCTTTGCGCATCTAAGTACCATGGAGCTCCTCATGATTGCCCAGTATCAACTACGCTATAGCGATATACATTCTCGTTTACCATAGACTTGACCGAAAGATCTGTCTTTCGATCTGTCTTTCTGTCAAAAAAAAAAATGGTATCCGGACAGACGGATTTTTTCTGTCAAACTATTTGGACCTACATGTATTCTGTCCATACTAGTACCTTGTTGTGCCCATCTTGATAAATTATGTAGATACATATTAATCTCCGGTTTGGCTCCCCATTGATACAGAACTTTTAGACACCGATTCTTGTGCTCATGCTTCTCGATGAAAATACATAATAAATATGTTAAACACCTCCCTGCTGTATCTTCTGCGACAATGCTTAGTATAAATTTCCTATCACACAACCGTCATACACCAAATTGTCAAAAGTTCTCAGCGAATCGATGATCCTTGATCGATGTCCTTGAAGGTTTCCGTATTTTTTTGTTGTTGTTGAAATGTTGATAAAGAGGAATGAAATGCAAGCACAGATCGATATCAAGCTTTTTTGTTTATTATTGTTGTGATTTTCAATCTGGAAATATTTCAACGAGTATAAGTATGACATATTCATAATGTCAATGAATTCCAATGGTGTTCATGAACCTTGTACTTTCCATACAAGCCCAGGTAAGCAATTTTGATTTAACCAAAGTTCATACCCAACCAAGCTCCATTGATGCACATTGCAGGGTCTTAAAGGGGAAATCCAGTCAAAATATAAGTTAGTCTGTTAAGAAAGTGTAAAATATTACGAGTTCAAAGGTAAAATTTTGATCGAAATAGGGTTAAAAATAAGACAGTTATGACATTTTGAAGTTTCGCCAATTTTTCAGGGAACAGTTCTTGAACAGTCAATATGAATATGCAAATAACAAAGTGAGCATGTCATCCCCTTACAACTTGCCATTATAGTTTGTACATAAAATTTTAAATTTTCCAGTTTTGCATTCAAATGCAATTATGCCCGAGGCTTAAATCCTGGTATATTTATTCTGAAGTCATTCAACCAGGAATAACATCATGTTTCAGACTTCAATGACAGCAATATTGCATTTTCGTTGTTGTTTTTTTTTTTGTACACGATCAATGGAAAATTGTGATTGTATGACATGGTTAGCTTACTAATTTTGCATATTCATATCCACTGTACAAGGACTGTTTTGCAGAAATTAGCAAAACTTAAACAAAATGTCGTAACTTCCTTATTTTTCCTCAAATTTCAGTCAGATTTTTACCGTTGTGAACTCGTAAGATTTTACTCTTTCTTATCAGACTAACTTATATTTGGACTGGATTTCCCCTTTAAAGGCCTGCTCTGTGCAAAAGTCTGCCAGTTTAACTCTGTCACTACCAAGAGTGACCCCATTGCAGGCAGTATCAGTTGCATTGTGGCGGTCATGAGTGACCGAGATAATAGTCGCAAAGCATCTTCACGGCTATCAGTTTGAGTGACAGTATGGTCAGCAAGGAATGTGTTAGTAAGTACACAGACTGGATTCCTGTCATTCAAGGTCTGAAGGTCCCCATTCTTGATTTATCCCCTAGATCAACAAAGCGTGTTCGTGCGACATATGCGATGTTAAAAGGATGAATATAGATGTGGTATGCCCAGGTATCTTGGTTACCTCTATTAATACGACCCTACAACTGCCATTCCCATTGGCAACTATAATTTCCCATTATTTCAATGATATTACAAAGAAGTGATATACCAAGACGGTTATTTTTCTCAGGAACATGTTGACATACTACTAGCGTCTGATATAGTGTGGCTAATGACAGAGTAAATGAGTTTTTGATGGAAGCACTTTGGAGACAAAAGAAAAGGTGGATTTAGCAAGTGTTTGTCCCTAACATTTCGCTTATAAAGTATATCTTTTTTCCTCGTGTTTTTAAAAGGGTATATTATTATACGCGTAACGATTATTATTAGTTTACCTTTAATTATTGAAGAACAAGTCATACCCAAAACGCAGCATGCTAAATTGTGCTGATATTAATCGAATACATCAAAATAAAGGTCGTGATCATTTTCTTGACAAAGCAAAGTTATCATAAAAGTTATTACATTATAACGATCAGCAATCTGATCAAGAAACAAAGTAAAACAAGGTGGTCCTATTAAAAAAAAATGATGGATCCTACCTTTCATTAAGACCTCTTTCAGTAATCATTGTTTGCGGATAATTATCTCAGTCATTTCAAGACCGATTTTTCATCAGATAAACTTTTAATTCCTCTTATAATATAGGCCCTTTGATATTTCTTATAAGTTGTTTGTAATATCTCGCAAAAGTTAAATTTTGAATTCCCCATCTCAACCAAAACCGGACTATCCCTTTAAGGTACTCTATACCTGAGACGTCAAATTGCAAGAGTCCTCCCTCATTAATCTGCAGCATTTTGCTCAAAATCATGATCCATTTCCACCTCCCTGAGGCAACCGATAAGACGAGCCTTCACGATTCAGGAAGGCAGAGTTGTTGGAGAACGATAGCTTACAAACCAAGCTTACTCAAGCCACATGGGTATAATAACGACGAAAACAAAGTTTCAAACTTCTCATAATGAAACCTCAGCGGAAGGAAATAGTCCTTCATGATGTCTTACCTCTCGCATGTTGACAGACAGCGGTTAGGAAATGATGTACGGACTTGAGCTGATTGTCCATCAAATCTATTTAAAGGAATAGTATAGTATTGGCGGAGAAGAAAATTGAGCTTTTAACTTTTTGCGAGATACTCAGACACCACTGATGAAATGTAATTGTTACAGAGCATTCAAAATTTATTTGATAGAAATTAGTTTTGAAATGGCTGAGATATCCTAAAACAAAGTAAACCAAGGCGATCCTAATAAAAGGCTTGTTCCATCTTTTATTGGGATCACATTGCTTTTTATTCTTCAGCCATTTCAAAACCAATTTTCATCAAATAAACGTTGAATTCGTATTGGAATTACATGCTCTTTCATACTATTTCACAAGAGGTTTCTCATCACCTCATATCAAAAAAAAAAAAAAGTTAGAAACTTGAAGCCAGGTTTCAACCAAAACTATACACCAATCGTCACCATGATGGTTTCTTAGGCCTATCAATAGCTGGAAATCTGCCTTTTCTTTCCTACATAGAAAGGGGAGATGTGTGCGAAATTGACCTAATTTATACCTTGGCAACCAAACGATTAAAAAAAAAAATCGCCGAATAAGTTGAAATCCTTCACCGTTTGGATTCAAATGTGAAATGTAAGATATATTTTATTCGATAGCTCATCCCAATATGAGAAACGTACGAGTCGTCCTTTGGTTTACAGTGTACTGCTGTTTCACAAAACTGGGTCCTTTTCTCCGAGCAAAACAGATCTGCCTTGTTGAAACTACCCCACCCCACTCCCTCCCCTCCGTATAGACACACCCACAAGTACACATAACCACAGATGAAAACATATTCGCCAATGTGTTTGCACGGGCCTGTCTGCTTTGTTAACTCACAATTTCTTTGCCATAAATGTTATCGGATATCTTCCTGTATTTGCATTTTTTTGACGGCACATCCTGTTATTTCCAATCACAACATGGGAAGGTCTCTATAAACCCAGTAGCGCGACTTCACCTTGTCTGAGCAGCTGATTGGTAGCTTCCGATAGGGAACGACAAGGCTCTGTGTATACGCTGAAGCACGTATTCAAGAGCTGCATGGGCCCATTCGGAATGCCAAATATGTAGCTGTCGATGAGGGGAGCATAACCTATGCCTGCAACGGGATGGGGTCTGACCCTCGTCATTGCAGTACAATCAACATTGCAGAATCGCGCATTGTGTTACTTTAAACATGCACAGATATTTTGCGAAATGTATTTTCTTAAAAGTAATAATATGGATTGAATAGCTGTCATTTTTTTTTTTTCGAATGACCAATATATAGACACTCGCATGGGTTTTGAGACTGTGCTCAATTGTCCAAGGGAGGGGAATTCATATTTCTCCGGTGATCAGAATCAGATTAGAATGATCAGAGTCTAAATCGCAATCTACGTATGTCAATAATAATATGCGAATTCCATAATGCAGCGAATATATAAATTAACATGCTTGTTATTATATAGGCTACTTATCAAGTGCAATGTGCAACTGCAATGCAAGACATGTGTTCTTCATTGTATAAATTAATGTCTATATTATAGAGTATTCCTGTAGCTGCCATAATTCACCTACATTATAGCAACCCTCCTATCTATAGATATCTTCAGATATTGTATCATCATTATGAATCAAATTATCACATGGATATAAATGCATAGCTATAAATATGTAGCTCTGAGTTATTATGTCGCGCGGTGCAGATGAATATAGGGGATAAAATATAGATTGTCATGTGATACGGGGGGGGGGGAGGAAGAGAGAGAGACCAAAATAGTTATCAATACGTTGTAATTGATTTTGTCATTAATATAACATCACTGAGTCATAAAATCTGTCTCACGTCTTTCTCCTTCACGCAGCGACTAGACGAGGATGAGGACAAGATCGAGCGGCCGGTGATCACCGACCAGGACGTCAGTGATGCCGGTGATGCATTGCAAGCCAACCCGTTCACGATCTCGGAGTCGTTCAACAAGCTGGAGGAGGGCAATGGTTGGTGTCTGACATGAAAAAAAAAAAATAAAGGAAAATTTCACTCTATGTTTAAATTTACTTCTATGAATAGAATAAAAAAACAACAACTATAATAAACACAACAGTCAAACTCTCATTACAAAAAAGTGATATTTTATGCTCTTAAAAGTTTCAGATATTCTGAACAAGACGGTAACGATCATGTATGCAAATTAGATGAAACGAAGTCGTCATCTCACATCTCATGCATTGATGATGTAATTTTGATTAGTAATAGAATCAAAATAATTATTATCAATGCCTGTAGTAATCACTGAAACTCTGCAAACCGTCAAACTTATAGATAAGCATGGAAATTATGCGATTGTAAATGTCGTTATGTGAAATATATATAAAACTTGTTTACCATTTTCAACGGCTTTCAAAAACTGTACTGTTGTATTAGGCCTAAATATTATTCGCATATCTATCAAATTAAGATTGATAATTGAGTTGAGTTTCATGGTAACTATTATATAAGCTTTCCGTGTCAAGGATGGTATTCCATGTGCCAGTATCATTGTATACTCATGAGGAGATGCAAAATCGATATGAAGAGCGCAGTCAAGATGAGGATGCCATCTGGGGTACATTCGAGAATGAAAGGCGGAACGAGGGAGGGGGTGGCGGAGGACGGGAGGAGGGGATTGGAGCCTGTGCGTGTATAACATTCCTTTGGGATCCCACCTATAGAGCGGCAAGATATATTCGGGAGATTCTTACACCCCATCCGCACACTCAAAACAAAGAAAGTAAACAAACGTTTAGTGCTTCCTTCGCCATCACCATGAACCACGGTTTGATGAAGATTGAAGAGGAAGACAAAGGAGAATTGACAACTGCTTTATTATGTTACCTTTTTTCATTTTCATGTTGATTCTCTTTTGAGTATTTTTAATACAAATATCCGGTGCTATCACTGTGACGGAAATATTCCGAACGTGTAATGATTTATGATTTATGAATATATTATTTGTACTGCAAGAAATGCATATGCGCAGCTGAGGAGAAACGCACATGTTTTCGGATCTATTAAAATAATATTTTCAAGCCAGATATTTATATTTTTTGAGGGCAGTGTATTTAACACGTTAAGATATTACAAACACGTTCATATACACATGCACACGCACGCACGCACACACACACACACACACACACACACACACATTTTCTCATCCCGGGTTTCTAATCATTTTGATGATGACAGCACCCCACATCTTCAGCGGGGCAGCCAAGGGCTCCGAGACGGTGTTCAAGAGGGAAGGCCCGGTAGTCGACAACGCCCCCAACCCACTGAAGAACGCTACCCCCGGGCACTGCGTTGCGTGTGGTGTCAAACTCAAGTAAGCTATGTGTTACCATGGAAACTAGTTTCCGCCTGAAAGTGCTAACGCATTACTTTACAACGATTGACTCTATCGCATTAATTAAATTAAATTCAATTCAAATCATTTCATTTCCATATAAATGATTTTCATGATATAATGATTCCATATAAATGATTTTGTTTCCATAATGATTAATAATGCAATGGAAGTCGGACTGGTTAGAGATCATTATGAAAGGTATTGTATCAAGAGATGGCACAAACTCAGAATTTATAAATGAAATTTGGTTGTTTATGTTGCTGTTTTTTTTTTTAATGGAAAGGACCTTTATCAATAAAAAAAAGTATAAATTGATATAAAAAATATGTGGTATAAAATGCGTTCAATTGTTCAAGTTATAGTTATGTAGTGTAGGAGTTGCCAGCATAACCTCCTTCAAAATAATATTGCTCCTCCTAACAGTCCCGACACTGTTATAATTCAATTTCCCCAAAATAAATTGTCTACGATACCCAATATTGCATCGGAATCGGGAAGACAATTAAGATGCCCTTTTGATGAAATTGCATCTCTTGAGGTGTACGGACTTGGAATGGAAGCCCGAAATCTGCCCTTGAGCTCTGGCTGAAATCTGCTTTAAAATATTTGCATAATCGTATCTCACGATGAAAAACAAGGTCATCACAAGCTGATTTATGAAGACCAGTCCTTCCTGACCGAGGTATAGCAAGGGTAAGATGAGAGGTTTAGTATAACGAGCCCATGATTAACTCTTTACAGCAAACACTGCAGTAAGATCAGATTTTGCGAATAAAGATGATATCAAGCATAAGTCACAAAATCAAACATAAACATTAAGTCAGGTATCAGCCAATCAGTGCCCAATCTTGATTACTGGTATTGAATTAGTTTGGTATTATTTTCGATTTGCCTATAGTACTTAGTGTATTCATCAGGCTCCCTGGTATTCATATATACATTTATATTATTTTATCATATCTGATGGTTCATTTATCTTATCCATAAATAGTCAGTGTTCATTGATTGGTTTTGTGATTAATTGATCGATTGGTTTTCTGATATTCTTCCCCAAAACAGAGGCAAATTCTCAAAGATTCGCGATCATGGATTCCACTTCGATTGTTTCAACTGCGCCGGCTGCGGCAAGAATCTGCGAGGAATTGGTAGGCAAAATACTAACCTGTTCATTACAGCCTAGTGCGACTTCATTCACAATTTTTACTTCACCGACAAATACATAGGAAACCTATGGCATTTAAAGTAAGTTATACAGCATGATTACATGCTTTCATGAAACAGTCATACCAGTATCAACTGACTGACATAGTACGATGTCTAATACATTGCAAAAAGTCCGGTGTTAAATATGAAACACCGAGCTGGTGTTAAATTTGCGATGCTCATTATGATGTTAGATTAACACCTCCGGGTGTCATTTAAAAATATGAAATTGTTTGTTGAATAGTTTCTTAGTTACTATTCTTTTTGTTGATTTTGAACTTCAACAAGACGATCAAGAATTTTCCGATGAAGTACTTGATTTTTGAAGAAAAAAAAAGGTGTGAAAATATTTACACCGTAGCTACACCAGTTGGTGTGGTCTCATATTAAAGCTGGACGGGTGTTATACCATTGACATTAACACCAGCAATATCAAAACAAGTCCATGCGGTGTCATTGTTGAATTAACACCATCGCAGTGTCAAATAGCTACAGTGTCAAGTTAACACCACGAAGTGCCAGGTGAACACTTTTCAACACCATCACAACATAACCTGTGGGTGTGGTCCTATATTGACACTTGATCTGTTTTAGATTTAACACCTATGGTGTTAAATCTGATGTTTCTGCAGTGTAGTCTCGTATTTCTCTTGTATTCAAAGACCCGCGGTAACTTTGGGATACCATGATGGAGAGAGAAAACTGTCCCGACTCAGATGCACAAATTGTATACTCGTATTCGAGAATCTCCCTAATGAATTGTGTACAGCTTAATCACTGATCTTAAGTAGGCCTATTATGATTGTACTGCACACATACAGCTGGAGAATCTCGACTGTAGTCGACCGTTTTCGACGAGCGTACACCTTTGTTATGCTCTGACGCACTTAGGCTGCGTTCACATATATAGAAGTATTCGGTATTCGCTATTCGCTATTCGCTATTCGGGTCCCGAATACACCATCACCCGCACCGTCAACTCACCATCCCATGCAGTGAGGATTTCTTCCTCCTACATCCTAGCAAATCTTATTAACAATTTCTAAACTGCATCAGAATGTCAGTCTACATGCTTATTTTTGCTAAAGGGCAAATCCAGACCAAAATTGTCATTATTTCATAAACGAGAGACGGTATACGCTGCAAGAAAATCGAACAAATTCGATTCCCACTTTGCTATACTTTTCGCAGCTATTCGGTACTTTCGAATAGTGCCCTCCTTTGTGAACCGGTGTGAGGAAATCCTATCGTTCGATTCAAGCTATTCGCGTGCCCTCGAAAAACGAGCCCGAATACCCGAATAGTATACTTCTATGTGAACGCAGCCTAACTTATTCGCTGACGAGAGCAATCCTTGGTTTTCCACTGTACCCCGCGGCCGGTGGACAGTGAATGAAGACTGATTCAGGTGCAATTTTTGTTCAATTTGTCTCCCTCTACAAATGAAATTTGTAAGATTGCAACGGCTGATCCGAAATGTAACAAATTTCATTTGTAGAAGGAGACAAATTGAAGAAAATTCACAATGCAATCTTCACCCCTCAGATCAATATCCTCTTGCTTTCAAGGTTGATTCAATCGAGCCACCCATGCTTCCAACGGTTGTTCAACAGGATAACATATTCCATCTTATGATTGTTCTGATAGTGACGCTTTAAGGAAAAAAAAAAAGAATGAGCCGCAGCGAAAACAAAGTTCACTGCCAGACAGTCTATAATAATCATTTTAACTTAGCTTCGCCTGTTTTATTTTCAGGATACTTCGAGGTAAAAGGGTACTTTTACTGCAGAAAGTGCAAGCCCCTCTGAATGACACCAAGAGACTAGCGAGCATCCTCCAACAAATCAAGTCAGCGGAGAGAACGTGCACCCCATGGGGGACTATCAACGGTGAAATCATAGCGAATACTATTCCGTTTGGTTGATTCTAATTCATGCTTATAGTGCGTGGCTTGAATTATGAGACCTATTACACTTGTTCTGTTTCTTTTGTTTTTGTTAGGGGAAATTTGATATGTATAGATCTTTTCAAGAGTAGGTTATAATGGACTTAGCGATTCTAATCATCATGACGAAAAAGAGATGAGAAATGGAGAAAGAGTGATGCCAAAATGACGGTCGTAAAACTTTTGTTTCAGACAGCTGTTGATTCCCTATGCAAAAGAAGAGGTGAATTATTAAATCCATTCTTTTCTTTCTTTTTTTTTTTGAAAGTGTCGTTCAAGTGACAGTAACATCTACACAGAATTAATGAGGTGCCATTGTGAATATACCAAGGTGTAAATATGAAATTTGAAAATCAAAATAAGTGAGATGTGGCATATTTTATTTATAAGAGTGTGCTGCTTCAATGGTTGTTTCTTTTTTCTTCTTTCTTCAACGATTATAGCTTACTCATGGATAAGCTCACAACAGTTACCTGCTTGGAGGTGTATAGCTGCTTGAAATTCTTCGAGGAGTAGTTTACTTGCGACTGAGAGAAACTTGCCTAACGCATTCTGTCTCTCGGTCCATAAGATGAATAGTTTTGGCCAGAGTTTCTGCTATATAGGCTGTCTTTAAAACTATTGCTGGCATTTATGAATTCTGAAATTTTCCAACGCACATTGTACAGTTCAGAGAAAACATTAAACAATGCATCGTATATCATTCACTTCAACTCTTATGATTAGCATAAAGCCAAAGATTGATTGCCTTTCATAAAATATGAAAATATGTATACAGGAGATTGCGGCTAAATTTCTTGCAATTTGTTCTCAATTGGTCTCAAACTGTGTGGCATGCCATGTAAAATTACTGCACAAGCGCCTTTCTTGCCGATTTGACAACATGTCTAATCATTTTCAGCAACTTTGCGACGCCAACCTGCATAGTCAAATCGCTCTCTTGATATTAGTTGCCTGTGCAAGACGATCAACATGTACTCGTGTACTATAATTCATTTCATGAGTCTTGATGTGATCGAAAGACAGCATACGCAAAAGTTTTTGATTTTAAGAAAGACATTTCGATGGGCATTTGGAATTTTGAATTATACTATCTACCCTAAAATATATCATGGAATGTTTGATTTTTAGAAATGTAGCAAAATGTGCAACTGTATAATATGGTGCAAGTTCTGACGTCAATGCAAAGTAGAATTCTGTGTTATAACAGCCTAAGTATGGATGTTATAGATTCTTGTTATATAAGATTTTATATTCAATTCTTCAAAAGTATGATTTAATCAATCAATAATGTAATTTTTGTTGTTCCTATTTTTGTTCATATTATTATTATTGTTATTATTGTCATTATTATTATTATTATTATTATTATTATTATCAGCAGCAGCAGCAGCAACAAAAGCATCATCATCATCATCTTACTAAAATTGTAATTACGTTTAAGCACTTGTTGTCAATAGGCGTAAGCCCATATTCACGCATCGATAATGTATATGGGATAGAGGCGTTGGCTTTTGACACCGGAAATCAAAGATTGTCAGTTTCCGGGTCAACGATCAAGACGACCGATTCCGGATCTACACTGTATACTGTACCGAAAAATGAAGAGATTCACAAATTTCATGTTGTTGTTTTTTTCAGTCAATCATAACAACCATAATTTTATTTCATACCACTGTCATGGACATGGACATGGTTTGCTTCCCTGCGGTTTGCTTGTATAGCGGAGAGCGTATCCAGCACACAATAATATGCTGCTTTTGAAAGTCGGGTCGTATGTTTTGGTCCATCTCAATCATTATTACTAAATTCAATGATAACATCATATGCATTTAATAGGGTAAAAATTCCACCCCTGAGCAAACCCCCTGTTGCACCACGAAAATAGTCTTCAGACTACAATCTGCATATTTTACCGTGTCGGACATCCAAAATTGGATTCATAATTTAAAGAAGGATAAAGCAAGGACAAAAGCAAAATCTGTTTCGCCGCAACAAAATTGTGAAGGGCTATACTGCACGTACAGATTATGCGAAGGCCTGCTGATCAAAAAGGGCGAAGTTCCAAGGCTGATTTATGATACATTCACAGGAAAAAAGTTTGTCCCCTCCTTTCTTTTTTTTTTTCTTCCAACATTAGTGCCCTTGATTGTAATCTTTATCTATCTATTAATGAACTCACATTACATGTACTTTAATTATAAACAGTTTTGGAATTTGATATTTATCGTTTTATTTATATTTATTGTGACATGAAATAAATGTAGAGATTTGGAAATGCATTTGAAAAGTCTGAATGCGTCATTTGTTTTTAACAATCGGGATGTAGGTTCATAAAATGATAATGACCAAAGCGTAGGAGCGGTGTTTTGGCCCAAATAGAAAGGGGGAGATGAGAGTATCGTATCTTCGGAATTGTGATCATAATAGTCATATTATATAAAGAGAGAAATGTAGTGGAAATGATGTGGTTTATTATGACGAGAACGTACACAAGGTTCGCCTCATCTCATACAAAAGTGTCCATTCGAGAGAATGGTCATTGATGACCTTCAGGATTGAAGTGTTTGATTTTTTAGGTGCATTGTAAAGGAATTAATCAGGAATAGTGAATGATATATAGGGTGACTGTAACGTCGATTCGTTCGCCCATTGATAAACAAAAAAAAAGGAGAAAGATTAAGTTTAGTTCAGTCAAACGCTTAGAAAGTTATGTGTGTGATTGTGTGTGTGTGTGTGTGTGTGTGTGTGTGTGTGTGTGTGTGTGTGTGTGTTTGTTTATCTATACATTTGCGTTTCTCAATGCAGTGGCTATAGTTTTTAAAGACACGAGAGCAGCAGGATCACGTTATTTCTTATTCATACTCATACTCACTATTCTATTACTATACTTGACTAAGTGGATTTCAACAAAAACAGATAATTCAAAATTCAACTGTGCCGGTATCAAGACAAGGTGCCATTGCGATATAATACGTGACACCTAGTGGAGTAATGGTGTTTGTAACAAGGCAAAGAGAGATCAAGTAACACACAGACAGGCTGATTCTGGGGGTTGTGACCGTAGCCTTATACAATGTATAGCCAACATTATACGGAATTTGTGTGTTTTGGAATAACGAACTTTCGGAATACCGAACCTTATTTCAGTTTCGTAGTAACGCACCTTCAGAAAAAACAAACATCGCACCTGGAATATCGCATCATTACAGCACTGAAAATGGGTAAGTTCTGGAGTGTTTTTTTTTTTCAATCTTATGAGTAATACGTTAATGACACTAGTAAACGTTTAGTGTGCAGCTTTGAGTCCAGTTCAAACTCTTCAAGATAAAGTGAATTTCTGATCCATTAATTTTATTTTTAAATTTTGTCCTGAAAGTGCATTAAATATTCATTTCTGTGTGAAGAAGAAAAAACGATGGTTTTTTCAACAAGCAAACGTGGTTCTCATAACTGTATGAATATTAATAAACCTCAGAGAAAAATCCTTTGAATCGACAGACTATTGTAGTGATCGATGGTTGCATTGCATGACATTTGTTCCTGCGACAATAAACTCAATTCAATTCAATTCAATTCAGTTCAATTCAGTTGATCCATCCAACAAGGAGTCCAACGTACAGGAGTCATCCCACAAGACTGACACCCACGATCCGAGTCATACAGCCCACGAGTTCGACATTAAAAATACAGTGTAGGTTCACGAGGCATACAGCTCATGAGTCATACAGCCCATGAGTTCGACACTACGTAAAAACAGCCCACAAGTTCGACAGGTGCGTGCGCCCCCCCCCCCCCCCTTAATTTTGTAAACGCGCTCCCTCTTTACGGATTTCTGGATCCGCCCCTGATATGGAGAGCCACAACGCTACGAATTTCATTCAAAATTTTCATTCAAAAATTTTCATTCAAAAATTTTCATTCCCCCCAAAAGGGGTAAGAGATTATGAGAGATGATCCAATTCAAAAGAGGTGAACATTCGCCTGCTTCGTATGAGTCACGTATTCCTGAGATTTGATCTTGGGGGGGGGGGGGGTGGCATTGAGCATCAGCAGGTGTATACGACGCAGACACAATCTCACCCTCAAAAGTTTGCTGTAAGAAATCATGAAGGTCCAATTCCAGACGAAACTATATGCAGTTAGACCTTTCTTGATGCGGAGAACATTATCTCTTCCGAATCGGAATTTTCTTCGTGATTTTTTTTTTTTTTTTGGTTTATGTATAGTCTTATATCACGTGTATTTTATATAATACTTCATCACTAAATGACCTCATAACTTTCCTGAATATATTACTATAAACCCCGGCTCATCTATAATCATATTCTGTTCAAATTCATGAAATTTTTCCGTCGAGATGTTTTCATTAATTGCAACTGTTTGACAAATTGCCCTATAGATACAACCACGACAACGACGTAAATAAGCACTGCCCGGAGATCAGGAGGTCGTAGGTTCGAATCCTGCTCGAGTATATGCCCATGATTTCTTTTATCATGGCTATTACTAAAACACTGATCAATCCAGTGCTTATACGTCGATGTAGGGCAATATTTGTCAATCAGTTTCAATGAAAATATATCGACGGAAGAATGTCATGAATTTGAATAATTACGCAGTACCCGCTGCATTAAAAGGATTAGAACCAACACTAAGTCTTGCTGACGGGCGGAAGCTCGGTGGTCTAGTGGAGAGGACGCCTGTCCGGAGATCAGGAGGTCGTAGGTTCGAATCTCCTCGAGTATGTACGCCAATGATTTCTTTTATCATGACTACTACTGAAACACTGATCAATTCAGTGCTTATTTACGTCGATGTAGGGCAATTTGTCAATTCAATTGCAATTATTATATTCTGGTTTCGTCATACCAGGGAGACGACAATGCAATAACGTCCATCACTACAGTGATTCTAATGAACTTCGCGTCTCCGACCCACCTCAGAGACATATGGGTAGAGGTTGCGCTCGTCAGAACTAAAGAAAGAAACATGCGAAGATAACTATACAGTGGATTGACATAATATGCCATGAACATACATTTACACGCACACACGCACACGTATATAGGCTACATCCGTATATAGGCCTATACACCAACACCCTACATCCAGTTCCGGTTCCTCTGTATGCATATATAAAAAAAAAATCTATCAAAAAGTTGAAAAAAAAAATCCATCGATCTCTTTTAGTTCCCTATTGTAAGTTTTTAATAATTGACGATGTCTGTTATTTTTAAAATTGTAATGTTAATCCTTCTGATATTGTTCAATGAAAATTGGGGGAAAATAGTTATCATTATAATCGTCTAGACTTTAACTCACATAATTTCTGTAATCGTCTAAGTATCAATTTTAGTTCAAAATTTTCAATATCCACATTAAAAAAAAAAGTAATTTTGTACCCACTCCTGCGATGTGTAATAACTGAGATTTCTTCTTTTTAGATTCTTTCACAGAATTTAAGAAGTAAAATCCATATTACAAAAATATAAAACTGGTCTTAACTGATCGCAGTTATATCTTATTGTTAAAATATATCTTTCTTAAATAATTCAATAATATTTTATATGATAATATATTATAAAAGATTTTATTACCGATACATAATAGGATATATACACCTATTATCAATAATTAATAATTATAAATAATTAATAATTATTACAAATCAGCTTTCTTAGCGCAGGGTTTATTTTATGTCTACACGTAATTCTTGCCATATTTTCAACATTTCTTGATAAAACACTGGTACACCTTTCAAATTCATTTCATTCATAACATAATTATGATTATATCATAATAATAAATTAAGCGACCGCCAATTAACCTAAAAAGTACTCGAAAGTTACCATCCAACCAGGATATATTTCACCATACAACAACCGTTTTATTCACATTATTCTGTCTTATAATAAAAGTACTTCAAAATTCAGTCCTCCAAAGCAATAATCTTGAGACAATATTTTCCGTTTTATTCTATCTTTCCCTCCAAAGATGAATAAGATAACCTTTCAATATTTCTTATTGGAAAGTAGTAATGGGGAACTGTCATTTTAAGAGACGAAGTAATCAAACATCAAACAGAAACATTTTCAACAATTTGATTTCTCCAAGCGTTATCAAATCTCGCTGTTCTCAACGACCGATTTAAGTTTTAATTTTACTCAAAATTTCCTGGTAATTCAAATCTTTTATTTTTTAATTACGTGAAAAATAAACACCTAAATTTCTTCCACTTCTATACAAAATGTCCCAACAACGGCAAACCGAAACCCATCACTTTTCCTCTCCTAACCACATACTGTAAAATTTGTCTTCTCCATATTTACCTTCAATCCACTCCATTTCTCAAAATCTTTAAAACCGTCTTTATTCTATCATCTAAATCCCATGGCCGGCGGAACCGTGCAAGGGGGCCGTGGGGGCTCGGGCCCGCACACTTTTTGTGCACCATACAAAGGAATACATATAGGTGTCATCACTTTGGGCCCCCACACTTTTTTTTTTTAAACCCAGAAGTACGTAAGTGGTACTAAATAGAAATAGATAGAGATCTTGAGGGTATGCGGTAAGGGTATGTTTTTCTACTAGAGACTTTTTTTTTTTGTCAGCTCTCAGCTGAAAAAAAAAAATCGGAAATGGAAGCGGAGAGATGAGCTGAGGACCTTTTTTTTTTTTTTTTTTTTTTTTTTGCTTGTTAGCTCATGAAACCCGGAAGTGGGCCCCTACACTTTTTAAAACGCTCCGCCGGTCCTGAATCTATGTTCTTTTAAAATAGTGTAATACCATGGTATTTTGCATAATAAATTATAACCATAATATAGCTATTAGCTCCATGACTTGTTTTATTTCTCGGCTGCACTGGGCGGCAGCTAGCTGACTGGAAAGAATATAAATGCTGCCCTCAGCGGCATATTACTGGTTTGTCTTTGTATTGTCATTCATGTGACGTCATAATGCCTGTGCGTGCGTACATGAAACGTGACATGAGAAGTGCGTCATGCAGCTACGTAACGTAGTATGGCCCATCCGATCCCACGCTGCCATACCGGTACAACTGCGAGCTGTGTGCATGCTTTGTGTAGTATGTGTGTGCAGATTGCATTGCATAATCTCAATCGTGTGCGCCGATTTCGCCGGTACGTGACGACGACTCACAGGCAACCTAACTTTGTCTTTGATCATGAAAATTTGGAGTTCGGAGCATGTTTTTAAGTGAGTATACAGTATTTGTACGCCCAGTATTTAACAATTGGTTTAGATGTAGATCTTTGTCGCGCCAAAATGTTCGTTTGTGCAGCATGCAGCAAGTAAAGTTGATTGCCTAACATTTAATAGCTCCTACTCCTCGAAGATCACAAGCAGGGCCAAACTGAATGTATGAAACGTGTAGGAAAACCACATGTAACAGAAGTGAAGCCGAAGACAACTCTCACCAACATAGAACACTTGATATTACATGTTGTAAAATCATTTACCTTCCATTGCCTACTAGTCGAATAAAATTGTTATATTGATTCTCTAAGGTCACTCTTAATAAAAGATAAATCATGAACACTGTAGGGCCTATGTGGAATATGACCCGGCGCGCGTGACAGCACACCACAACTTACAAGTGCACTGTTTGCTGCACTGAGCTGTTCGAGCTGTCCCGCCGCGCCGCGTCACTGCTATAGATGCCTATAGACTGTGCTACTCGCAGTCACAGTTGATCTATATAGACCTACGTACTACCGGTAGACGCGTACCTAATCATTGTAATTGGCTATTATATACTGGATCAAAAATTTATCCTCTGATGATTGGTTGAAAGAGCTTCACGTGATTAAAGGTATTTTCAGCTATTTCAGAAAGTTGACAGTCCATAAACTTACTATTTGCAAAATGACGTCACTTCTGTGACGACATTTTGCAAATAGTGTAACATTACTATTTGCAAAATGATGTCACAAAGCAATTCTGAAATTGTGCACAGCTTTGAACCATCAGTCTGTGAAATGTAACAATTTCTAACAAAACAATTGTGACGCCACAAAGCACTTTTGACATTGTGCACTGCTCGTACCATCACTCTGAAATGTATCAATTTCCATGCGCACTGCTCGTACAGTCACTCCGAAAATGTACCAATTCCTATGCAAGCGATTGTGACGTCATAAAAACAATTCTGACATTGCACAAATTGCTTCGCACCGTGCATCGCGCCTCTGTCAAAATATAACATTACATCACAAAGCAGTTCTACATCGTACGCTGCTAGCTAGATGCATGCTTAATACTAATAGTCAGTGTAGGATTAGGATCCCTTCAAAACATCGCATCCACGTTTACGACTTCTGGCTTTGCATTTCCCTCATTTTCCTTCTTTTTCTTTTTCTTTTTTGATCCAAAATATAAAACAAATTTACTTTGCCTAATTTCAAGTTTCCATAGTTCCGGTTCTTCTGGAGTCACCTCTGCCCATAGTTTTAACAAGAAACTCTCAAGGCCAAGTATATTTGTATATTATACAGATGTCAGATATTTACCTTGATTTACCTTGATGTTGGGCATAAAGTATACTGGACTTACAATATTTGCCCCTCTGCATCCTCTTGAGTCTTGCTCTAAAACTGAATGAAACTCTTATCCAGACGACAATAGCAAGGGCCAAGGTAACCGCATCAGCGACCCCAACTTGTACCGAGTCGGGGTCGCATTGCAGCCTGGCTATAGCTGTTGATGTACCACCTGATATGGCTTAGTATTTTGGTGACCAGACACCAAAATACATGATTTTATATTGAAATTCGTAGCCATACTGTTAGATAAGATACTTACAATCAGAGGTGTGGAAATTTATTTACAATATGATCTCTTTTAAGAGCCCAGTGAAAGATTTTATCCAAGGTTTTATTCCTTCCGCACTTCCGCACTTGGTACAACTTACACAGCGCATGCGCTAACAGCCTTGCTGTCGATCGGGTATGGATAAAACCCGACACATACGTGGCACATATTTTAATACACAATGTATATGTGTGGAAAAAAAACAAAAACAGGACGGCTATCAATTGTCTACATTGTTCTTTCTTTTTTCTTTTTCTTTTTTGAAATAAGATGACATGGCAAATCATGGTTTATGTCACCACCCAGTCAGGCATACAACTGATCTTTACTGTGTGCAAAGCAAGTGTATGGAGGTTGGAAGTTGTCATCAGCAGTGACAAAAAATGAAAGTATGATTCATAGTGCAGTGCTGCTATTGTATTAGTAAAACTGCTTTCACTATTCTGTAGACTGGTTGCAAAGCTATTGAGGTTTGAGTTTAATAAGTGCATGTTATGTGATGGACTAGCTGTCTGTACAATGTATGCAAATTAATGTGGAACTAATTGTTTTCAAGTTTTTGTTTTTGTTTTTTGTGAAATAAGATGACATGGGCCCAATCGTGGTTAATGTCAACTCTCGCTCACCCACACACACATCCTCTCTGTATGCAAAGCCTATGGAGGTGGGAAGTTGTCACCAGTAGTGATAAAATGAATGGTGATGAATGGAGTAGGAAATGAGTGGTGACAGAAACCATGATAATGTCATGACATGCTGTATGACTATCATATATTTCTAGTAGCAGCATGACTGAAATTTGTTGTGTGTGTTGTGCACAGTACAGTGAATGTCTACAGTCCCTAACCACATTGTAGCACTTATGAAACATACGTGTGTAAATGATGCTGTTTGTACTGTGATGATTTCATCACAGTCATATCGAGAATGAGAGTACATGTTCATGATATTGGTTTTGATTTTAGTACCTGCAAGTTTTCTGATATGGCAGGGCATAGAGCTGTCTGGGTGCTCCAGAGCTCCAGTTGGCATGGTTCTGATTGACAAGCTATCAATGTTTTGAAGGTTGGAGATTACTGCATGAAGCATCTAAAATAAAAAATTAAAAAAAATCATTCTACAGTTTTTGCCCAACTTTCAAAGCAAAGACCTTAAGTTTTACGCAAGCCCTGAAATATTACTTCTTATTTTGACAGATATTCCACCAATTATGTTGTATTGCTGCTTTGCTTGATAGCCAAGATTGTATTCAAGATTGACATTATTTTGATCAGTGTCTTGATAGTTGTGAATATTGTGCTGTTACTTTGTAATGATTCACAAATATGCAATTTAATCTGTCATTTCTTCTTTTTTTCATTAGCCATCCCTGGGAGACAGTCACCCAGGCTGCATGGAGGAAGTACCCCAATCCCATGAACCCCAGTGTGGTCGGGATCGATGTGATCGACAGGAAGGTCGACTCCAGGGGGCGCCTCCACAGTCGAAGACTGCTGAGCACAGAATGGGGTCTACCAGGTTGGGTCAGATCGGTGAGTATTCCACGGAGGTAGACTGTAACAGACTTGACTTGACATCATTTTGTTCCCGCTGTTGAGTGAAGTTTTTTTTTGCTACTCTCTCCGTCTCACAGCAACCTTTGGTTGAGGCATACAGGTGCAAGCATGTATAGAGCACCAAGGTATGATGTCATAACTACCATTGCTATGGAAACTGGTTTAAAACAACCTCGCATAACCCAAATATCTGTGAACCAGGGAGGTGTTCGAGAAGGAGAAGAAACAAGAATCTCTCCTTTGTACCCACGCTCCATGCTGCGGAGAAGTTGTGCTCTCTATTGCAGATGTTAATAAATTGCTTTGACAAAAGACAGCACTTCTGTTTAAGTATGCATCATTCATAAAATACAACATATCTGCAGATAGCCAGCAGCAATTCACTGTCCCCTTCGATATTTTGACTCAATTTCTTATGTGCAAAGAGTATGAGACATGCAATGAAAATTAGTAAAATTTACACTGTAAAATGCCACTAAACATGCAGAAACACTATTAGCCAATTACTTAATTTGAATCAATATATGCATAAATGTGTGCAAGATTGTGATACATGTTGACTTTTTATGAGATACTCATACTCCTTTTTCAGTGTTGGTGTATTAATAACAAGGAGACTTGAAGAAAAAAATAGCTGTTCCATACAAGATTACCAGCAATTTCCATACAGGATTATAACATTACCTCTGAATTACACTTTAAAATTGTTCAAATCAAGTACCTCTTCTCTCTCTCCATATCAAAACTCTTTGGAAGAGTCGCTTAGAGCATGGAACATCAAAGCCAATGAAATGTCAGGCTGTTGCCTATTGACCGATTCGGGTTCGTTGAGGGCAGCAGACATTTTATGGTACTGGGCGCAGCCATGAGCTCAAATTGCGGTGTCTCAGCCGACCCCCCCAGCTCTCCCCTACCCCCAGGGCAACATGTTTATCGCGCACTTGTAACAAAGGTTCGCGCACTCAGTACGAGACACCCATTGGCTAAAGCAACCATGCATCAGTTTTTCATTCCGTGCGCGTGAGAGGGGTGGGGAGAGAGAAGGGGGGGTTGGCTGAGACACCGCAGTAATGGCGCTGCCCATGCCAAAAATACACATAGCGCGTCACAGAATCGGTCTATAGAATCTACGCATAAACTTGCACAAATTGCAAAAAGATTCCATTCCTTGTCTTACACCTCCCTGCTGTGAACACTATACATGTAGTAGTCTACCATGCTTGAACCCGGTTCCATCACCCACTGCCCAAAGCCTTGTGCAAGAACGTTTTGTGTGGAACCTTCACTAAGTTATAACAATAGACTGAAAAATCGTCTCTTTTGTACTCCATTATCAGTGAATACTATTTGTGCAGTAATAAAGAAAAAAAGAAAAGAAAAGGCAAACTGTATTGATGCATTTTGTGCATCATGTTTTGACAAAATCATGCTATTGTAAGTATGCAGTCTACCGTGAATATGAAGTACATGTAGCTCTGAAAAGAAATGCATGATGTTAGCACGGCAGCTATTAAAATGACAAAAGAGAGAACTGTGCAGAATAGTGAATGACAGCGGGAGGTATCGCGGGAACAGTCGGAATACCAGTTTAAAACTTCCATACCATTTTTTCTTACCCTCAGTGAAACTCCCGCCACCTCTCGCCGTACTCTGCACCACCCTCGAATCATGCTTTATTTCTCCTTTTTCTACCCTCACAATTCCTCCCCACCAATATTCTCTACTCTGTGCTACCCTCGTCTCTTACATCGTTTCTCTTTGTGCTACTTTCCCGATGACAACGCCTCCCAGTGCTCTGTTCTGCCCTCTCCTGTCGACTCATTTCCTCTCCCTCCTG
The DNA here is from genome assembly GCA_033980235.1 of Diadema setosum. NCBI lineage: Eukaryota > Metazoa > Echinodermata > Echinoidea > Diadematoida > Diadematidae > Diadema > Diadema setosum. The sequence continues at coordinate 24,197,164 of CM067066.1, read as the reverse complement.
TTACCCAGCATCCAATCCTTTAGTGCATACAGGAGAATTCCAATCAAAGATAGAGACCTATTCAATTTTAAAACACTGTAACCTGTAGATGTCAGCTGTTTAACTTGGAGGGGGAGGGGCTACCAAAATAAGAAAAAATTTAAATTTATTCAGTGGCTTATGCAATGAGTCAGGTGCATTGCTATATCAGTGCATGAATCAAGCACTGTATACGCCATATATCTAGCAAGTCTAAATATTTATGAATCAGGACTTCCTGGCGATTTTGCGAGTGGTTAAATTCGCGATCATGGAGTTTAGTATTAAATGGAGAAATGTACATGTGCACGTCACATTCATATTGGGATTAGAGTCAATATTTTCGCTTGTCTGTAAATTAGCAAATAGCACCTGACTCCCAAAATTCATGAAAATAAAAACGTCACAAAATATATGGCATATGCATTATTGTTGCTTGATACTAAAGCAGGCTTCCTTCCCAGTTGTGGCTGAAATGGAAATTAACATGACAAAAACAAACAAACCTGCACCCAAACCATATGGGTCTAATAGCAGAGGATGTGTTTCTAATGTACACCTGAACATTTCAAATGGCACTCACTCCATCCTGTGCTTTGTTGGGTGATCATGGCATCTCACATGTTCTTTCTCCTCTTAACGACGCAGTACCTGGAACTTTTTCAGAGGATAAGGATTATGTAGTCCTATTGATCCCTATTGTAACACAATAACCTTACTGAAGGACTGTAGAGTGTCACATTGTTGTACATGATTCAGTTTGTCTACCGTGGGTTATTACATGTAGTGACTTAGTGGGACAAGAATAGTGTGAATGATAGTGAAGTAGGCAATTTACAGTAGACTAGAGCAACTGAACATGGAATGGATTAGTAACGACGAAAAAGTTGAACTCCCCCTTCCCCGTAATCTATCATTAAACCATTCTTTGTTTCTTTGTTTTTAATGGCAGCTGATAGGTCTGCAGCCCACATGCTATGGGTCGGAGTACTCTATAGTGGATCCCAAGGAAAAGACCTTCACAGCACAGACTGCCAATGTGAGTATTGTGGCTTGATGTCAAGGTAACAGCTTGTGTAATGTTCCAGCAATAGCTGTTAGAAGTATTGAATATCAACTCACTAATGGTGTGAATACAGTCAAACCTGTCTATAGCGGCCATCCAAGGGAAACGATAAAAGTGGCCGTTATAGACAGGTGGCCGCTATAGGCAGGTTATCCAACTTTGTGTGCATTGCCTACAAATGTACATGTATCATCGTTGTATACATGTACATCTATGAGTACCGAGTACCGGGTACGTACATGTTCATGTATCTGTGTACGTATGCATGTACGTACCCGGTACTCATAGATGTACATGTATACAATGATGATACATGTACATCTATGAGTACCGGGTACGTACATGTTCATGTATCTGTGTACGTATGCACACGTGTGTTTCATGCATTGAACAATGCCGGTGTCCTTGAAATAATTATTGTTGCACAGTAGCATGCGTACAGTCGTGAAGAAAGCTTGATACTAAAGGCCCGGTCCCACTGCACTTACGGATGCAAAGGGGATGTAAAGCGTACAAAAAATCTTGCCATCCGTTGGAAAACGCTACGAATCCGCTGTGTACCCATCGCATACGTGTTTCATCCGCTCTATCCATCGAGCATCCGTCCACTGTGATTTCATCCGCGCAAAAAGTTTTAAGCTGCTTAAAACTTTTAGAACGGATGAACTTTCCGCTGTGTACGATGTAAATCCGCGACATACGAGCAACAAACGTTGTATGTCCGTGCGGCATCCCTTAAACGTCCGCTGCATCCTCTCTGCATCCTCTGGGCATCCTCGCAACTCACATCCGCTGCAGCTAAAAACGGAAAGAGGGAGGAAAGATATGGTACGTGGAACGTCTTTACATCGTTAATAGCACGTTAATAGAAAGGATGTAAGCGTATGCATCTCGTATATAAAGCATTTCGAAAGCATCCCCTCTGCATCCGCTCTGCATCGGCTCTGCATCCGCTCTGCATCCACTCTGCATCCGCTTTTTCTGCTATGCGTCCATTTCGCAATTATCTCCGGTAACCCCTTCGGAGCTGTCATCCCCTTCCATCCGCTTTCATCCGCTAGGTTTCCGATGGTCATCCGTTTAACATCCCCGCTACATTCTACCCACGTCTGTTCTATTTCCGTTCTATTACCGCCAATTTTCGCCAATTTTGTCAATTTCTGGAGCGGATGAAAGCGGATGAAGCCATCCCCGAAATTTTGCTCGTCCGCTGTGTCCTTTCTGCATACGCTTTGTGTCCGTCGGCCAGTGGGACCGGGCCTTAAATGAGCGATGAATGCAGTGATGGCGATCACTGAAAGTTGCCCATGAATGACTGGCACGTCTACTAAAAGCAGAAAAATGCGCTGAATTATCATCTCTTTGGCTGCTATAGACAGGTTAAAGGCTACCGCGGGAAACAAAATTTGTGGCCGCTGGCCGCGTTACACAGGTGGCCGCTAAACAGGGTCTTTAACAGGGCTTTTCTCTCGGGGGGATTTTTCAGTGGCCGCTACAGACAGGTGGCCGCTATATACAGGTGGCCGCTAAGGCAGGTTTGACTGTAATTTGTTTGTTTGTTTGTTTATTTGCAGAGTGTATCAGAATGTATGCCTGACAATGCTCATTTATGGTCTTCTTCATTCTAGACACTCATTCATTTCAGTAGTTTGTGATGCAGATGTTCTTTGCCATACTTGTACTGGTTGCTGCATCTGCCCAGAAAATATATCAACAATAAATGAAGCCTTGTGATGCTATGAACTTTTCAAAGAGAGATTTGTCATTTAATCACAGTGCAAAGCACATACACATGGAGTAAAGATTACCAAGTACCTTGTCAGGATATTTACATGTAGCTATGTCTGTGTAATAATGCATTGAAAGTTTCAAATGGCTTGATAACGAAACTGAGAATATTAATGCTTTCTGTTGTGGTTGCTCAATTCTTTCCATCTTGTCTTGAGATGGATGTGTGTCATCTCAGTACCTTATGACCTATGTACAGATTTAATCTTCTCAATACAGTACCTACTTGTAAACACAGCCAGTAGTGTACATGTATGCTTACCCAGATGGAATCTGTATCTCAGGCAGCTTCCAAGTACAGATGTGTTGTGTGATTTAAGAATAATGATGATAATAATACAAATGAGCTTTTTTTAGGAATGAGATTGAGAATATTTATGAAAAAATTAATCCAATTTTCATTTTCTAATCTTTCACAGATATCTCTTCAGAATTATGTCACCATTCATGAACGTCTCGTGTACAAGCCTCATCCCACAAACAAGGATGCGTAAGTATTGTTTTCATGATGTCAGCACCACTTCGAATAGAAAGTCTTGATGCTGGTATAATATCCTATTAAAATGGAAATTAATCCTATCAAGAGCCACAAAACCCTTAAAGGTGCATGGTCCCGGTGTTTTAGTCAAATGTGTACGCGGGCGCACGGCGCAAGTTTCCTATAGAGACCTACGCTATCGACTTCTCTTTGGCGCTTACGCTTTGGCCCACTTTCCCAAGTCCGAAGAAGTCCGATTCACTGTAGTCAGTGGTCCGATCACAGTTCGGCTCATGATTCGGCTGAGGAGGATGACAGCTTAAGCAAACTTCTTTTGTGATGTCATAATAACAAGCACATATGCACGCACCCTGGCATTACTACAGACTGCGCGATGCGCAAAGAGGACAACAAAGGCAACGTTACTTAGCAACACCTACGCACTTTACTCTTGATGACAGCTCAACTTCGGTAACCTTCGTATCGATGCTAACGGTGATCGGCAGTATCATCAACAGCGCCATCTATACTACCGGGACTATGCCCCTTTAAGATCTTTCACTGAGATCATGACACTTGAAAGAAGTATCCCTAAGTAATAAGTTTAGTTACTAGTATTAGGAGCGAGGACATAAGGCTCACTCTCCGTAATCAAAATATGGAACTATTTTCTCTGTTTTACTCTTCATAGTTTGATATCAAGTCTTTGCTTGAATGATTTCATGAAAAAAAAACAGCGTAAACATTAAAAAAAATATATCAAGTGATTAAGCTTCTGAGTTGTTTGTGTTCCTCAATGTAACTGCATTGATAATCACAGATTGTCCATCGATTGTTTTGTTTTGTTTTTCTTTCATAATGGGCTGTAGTTTCTTTGGCCTTTTTATTTCTTGTGTATGTATTCTTGCCAATTATATAATTGCTTTGAACAATTTAGATACATGACAAACCTCTCCAGTGTATATTATGAAGATGCTGTTGTTTCTTGATTGTTTGGTGCATTCTGGCTCATTTTTGGCATATGGAGACTGGAGGTATTATCTCTTTCCTTTTCTTTTCACAGAACTGTACTTACTCAGGAAGCCATAGTGACAGTGAAGGGACTGAGCTTGGGCAGTCATCTTGAAAAGATGGTCACAAACACCATCTCCTCCAAAGCTGGAGCAGTAAGTTACGCCCCTTCTCGGTCTAAAAGTACCATTTTTCTATTATACATGTACATATACAGTGCACTCCTGTTATAACGAACACGGTGATAACGAAATTCTGGTCACAACAAAGTAAAAATTATGGCCGCAACATTATCCACTCTATGTATTTTTATTGTTTATTTGTTCGGTTATTATGAAATTTTGATATAACGAAAGAAAACTGCCAGTCCCAAGGACTTAGATATAACGGGAGTCCACTGTATAAACATATAAAACCCAGATATACTTGTCTTTGCAATGTAATTAAAGTATATTTCAAAAGAATCATGAACAACATTAATATATTTATGATGTTAACTCCATAGCTGTGTACAAAAAGATTTAATGTGGATTAGAGTTCAGTGACCAATCATCAGTCTTTAGAGTTTAATTTTGCTAAATTTTAGCCTTTTTCAACAGACCTCATTCTGTTCATGAGCAAAGTGCTAGAGAGCCAGAGCTGAGAGATTGTGAGCACTGTCAATTACTGGCAGAAAGCCTTAACTGCACAACGCTCAGAATAATTTAGTTAGTAACTTTGACCCATGAAATTGCTCTATTTGCCTTTTGGCTGCAGTGCAAAATGTTTATGCAGGACTGAGGAGCTACCGCAGACAGCACTCTTTGTTGTAATTTTTTGCTGTTAAGGGGAGACAACACCTCGTATCTCAAAAATATCAAGTGTTCAGGAGAGTAAAAGAAAATGGCAGCCAAAGCACTATAACTAATGGGATTGCCTTTCCTGTAACGTGCCGTAGTGGCTTCATTTTTGGAGCTAGGATATGACTACTAGGATTTGACAGCTAGGATTTGGACGGGACATCACTTGACCAGATATTATCTGACAATTGATTTAAAAATAAAAGATGATTTTTAAGATGGAGTGTGTTGTCACCCCAGTGACATTTTGCTATCAAATGCTGTTACCGAAATTTGTTGGTAATTCAAAAGGCGTATATAAAAAACAAACAAACAAACAAACAAATAAGACCGATCCCAGGGGCCCTCCTGCTGGCTCTAGGCTCTCATGTGACGACCCTCTGCCTGTGCCTCTTGCAGTTAGTACAGCCAGAGGGCCTTTGACAAAAGCTATTTTGTAGATATCAAACAAGCTTCCTTATTGCACCAATCTCATCCTGCCTTTATGTGCCTCTTGGCATGTTGTTTGCCTTTTCTTAGAATATTGAAACTTTCCCCACGTATACCACGATGAAGGGATATGGTGATTATGCTTTCAGTGTCGGAACTAAAACATACTAGTACTTGTAGTTGGCAAGTTTTATTTTTCTGTCTTGTTTTGTGCGTGTTTTTGAACAGGGCCGTGAAGCAATGGAGTGGGTGATAGAGAAGATAAACAAGGAGATGAGCGAGCTGGCCTCAACAGCGAAAAAAGGTATCGAGGATTTAACAAGCGGCATCGACACAATCGACTTTGATTGACGCAGGCTTTGCTCAAGTGTATGTCGTAATGTATTGTTGTAGATACTAAGATATCGCAAGTCCAAAGAAAAGTGAGCTGGGAAAGGGCAGACCCATTGGTTTTCACAGTCAAACTGTGACAAATCATATTTGGGCACCCCGAAACTTGGTTTCTACCAAAGGAAGTCAGACACCAAGGGACATTGAAACAAACTGTACATTTGTTTCAGAGGAATTTTGTGTGAAGTGCTTGAAAGGCGCACTGGATACGGATATGTGAATGTCGTCCAGAGCTAGTCTCTGTGGATTTTGATGGTATCTTTTGCTAATGGTATTATTTTAATCTGTTGATTTGAAATCATGTTAGGTTTTGAAAATCTTAATTTAAGGTTTGTAAGCTCTCTTGCAATGTTCAGTACACTGAGAGATTAGAGAGAAGGTACAACCTCATAGCTTCAGATTTTAATTTCTACCTCAGTGTTATATTTTGTGTAGTGATCTCTTAAGACAGACCAAAATGATTAGACGAATCGTTTTATGTAATCACGTGATCCTGGGCTCTCAAATATCATTTTCTTTACACAGACCAGACTTCAGCAAATGCTCTAGACTGTAAGTTTCTGCCAGTATTTGTTACAAACTAATTTCAGTTAATCACTGTACTTTTGTTTGACTGTAATGCTCGAGCTAAGACAAATGGAAAGAACAGTGTATCATCCTAAACTGTGAGAAAAGAAGGTGTCTATTGTCCTTCAAGTGTTCTGAGTGGCATAACTAAATATTTCATGCTAAGGTGAAAGAATTTTCCAGTGCTCTCAGAATCCATCAAAAGTTGTCACATTGGAAGCAGAAGGTTAGAACAGAGAGTTAATGACTTTCTTGCTCTCTGCTGATTATATGCATGTGCCCTGAGATTGTGTAAAAGTTGATGCTGTATCAAACTGCTGAACTAGATTGGATTTGCGATATATATATATTGTAAAATGTGTTTGTGAGCACAAATTAGAGTCCTTTATTTATGTATGAAATTATACATATGAAAAGAAAAAAAAAAAAAACCTTCTTAAAAGATGTGACATATTCTATGGATTTGCTAAGCAAATTGTGCAATGACGCAATGCAAAGATGCGTTACTCTGACACACCTCACGTCATAGTGAGGAAAGGAAAGTGGTTGTCAGTAGTATGTATGCATTATGTCTGCACACAAGTTTTGGTGAAAAAAAGAAGAAAAAAAGATGTAGTTTAGATTCTCTGAGTGTAGTATATTTAAGACTTGAAACAATGCAAACATGTTACATTTTGTCGGAAAACATGAGGAGTGTGTATGGTATTTTCAGATAGATGAGCATTATTTGAGTAGCTGGCTGGTTACTGGTACAAGTACGCATTCCGACTCGTAGCATCATAACATTTAGCAACTGTTTTCAGTGGACTGGTAAAGAGAAAATTTTTGGTGGAATGATCAAGTGGAATTAAAGCTTGGATGAGGATGATAATATTTCTGTGAATACTTTTGTTATCTCCAAAGACATTTGCATGTAATTATCTCCATGTGAGTTGAGAAGAGCACGAAGTTCACCCAAAATATTCCACCTGCCAAAATATTACAGCTTTACAGTCTTTCTGATGACTGGTCACTGGTTTACACAGTACGCAGTGATCTTGGTCTCATCTGATAATGCAAGAGGCAATGCTTTTCAGAAAGGTTTTAATCTAGGTGATTATCATTGCTGTGTTGAGTTACAGAGATTAAAAAAAGAAGAAAAAAAAAGAGAAGAGGGTCTTGCATTTAGGTCAGGGTAAAAAATAATGCCAGCAAAAATAGTGCCAGTTGTCATGGAAGTGATACACTTATTTGTACTGTGTATCCTTACTTTGTCACCTGGTGTAGCTTTATGTCTGTCATGCTCACCACTCTTTAGTGAGGAGGAGGAGATACGTACCTACAGCAATGCATGTTTGTTCTTTGGTGTGACATAATTATTTATTATAGAATGGGTAGCGAGAATCCTGCGATCTGATTGGTCGAGAGCTATGTGTTCATTTTTACTGGCCGCACGCTGAGTCACAGTGGTAAACATGTTATCGCGCACTTAGCAAGAGTATGTGTACTCGTAACAAAGGTTCGCGCAGTAAAGCAAGCGTTCACGCACTCAGCTTGGCCATGCATCCAGTAAAACTGATGCATGGCTGGCCTGGATGCACCATGCATCCAGTAAAAACGCCATGCATCCAGTGAAAACGGTAAGCACGGGTATGCATGCCCGTTTACGGCAAGCCAAAAGGAAATGCATCCAGTAATTTTGTCATCGGGTAACACGATAGAAAAATGGGTTTTTGACAAGAAAATTACCCATTCTATAAATCAGATGACGCACATGTCTTTCGTGCGTCAGTCGGAATATAGTGTGCATGCGGTAACTATGGAATTTAGCCTAAACCCACTCGGTTTCGCCTCGTGGGTTAAGCATTCCATAGTTACCTTATGCACACAATTCCGACTGACGCACTCAGACCTGTGCGTCATTTGTATACCGACATATTCACAGATTGGGAACTAATGATTGTTCAATCGTGGATGACTACCTTGATTGATACATACAAGGGGATGACATACAAGAAACCTTTCTTTTTTTTGGGGGGGGGGGGGGATCCAAGGCAAGAGGTCACCTAGGCAGTCATTTGCATGGCTCTATCAGGGTGGAGATACGTGAGCAGATGAGTAGTAACTTGTCATCTATAGGGCATGACTTTGTCACCTTTCGTGGTGATACGAAAAACTCTACGACTGTCAAACAAAGAAGGAACTGGACCATGCCTTGTGTATGTATCCCAGTCAGCATAGTTGTAAGGATATGAAGCCTTAATTGATGATCCACTGTTAGAGCGTGTCACTACACATACTGCACTTGTGTTTATTCTTTGTACATTTTGATGATCAGTACTTGGTAGGAGATCAGGTCAAGGGGCAGTGAATGAATGTTGAGTGGTATATAGCAGAAGGGTTCATGTAATTGTACACCTGGACATAAATATCTTTTATGTTTAGACAAGGATTCCTTTTTGGCATTTGTCCATACAATGCTGTACTGCTTTAACCTGTCCTTAAAGCGTAAACGAATTTTCACCCTGCGCAATCACACTCCAGCAAAGTATGTTTATGACTGACGGTCCAGTGCCAATTGTAGAAGGAGATCATATATATATTTGCCATGCAGTGATTGAATGTCTTCCATTCTGTTACCAAGGTCCTAGGCAGGACGTGCTCCATTGATGCGATCTCATTCTTCCGCACCAAATTTTTGTATGCAGCAGTTCACTGATGTACAATCAAAATCAAACACTGATAGCAAATGGCTTTCAAGCTGTGATACTTCTTCACTGGTAGTTTGCAGTCATACAGGGAAACCGTGTCATAACATGCTCATTTATGAGGTACCATCATTGAGGAGGTGAATTCAGTCGTCCCAGTTTTCCACTTCTGTATTTAGCTGGCCTCATTTTTAGCACGTTTATGTGGAGGAACCAGTGATAGCGAGATTAAATCTGCGGTCCTTGTGACCCTGTTGTAGCATGTTTCCCTGTACACAAAACCTCATCCCTATGAACATGATGTGGTCACTACTGCTGTGTAGATTCATGAGCATACCATAGATATATTCAGATGTTAGCCAGCCTGATGAATATTTTGACATGGCAGTCTGGAGCTCGCCCGTAGATCGTCACTGAATTCCTTCAAAAAATATGATGTGATGGAATCCGTTGAAATGGAGCCACTATGAAATGCACAGGGTAATGCATATGACTATTCATGCCAAATTTGAATATCTTGGCACAGTATCTATTGCATCAATAGAGGTATGATGTTTGGGTATTTGTATATCAGTGCATTTGAAAAAATAATGATGATTATTACAAGACTATCCATTGATGATGTGTGTAGATCCATATATCACGTTTGCACTCTGAATAGCAAGGCACTGTGTATTACATGATCTGTAGTGTTGATTGTGTGTTTATAGTATATGGTTATTGAAGTAGTTATGGTGTAGGTGAACAAATACCTTGAAAGTGATGTGCCATGTATTGTAATCGTTTTAAAATTGTTTTAAAACTTGAATCTTAACTGGTGATGAGATTATCTTGGTTTTCCAGTTGATACATGATAAACATGTGATAAAGTATTTGTTTCTGTGGGCAATGGTTTCATGTAAAATTCTCTGGTAATTGTCCAGTTTGGTTTACACACCCGTTCTGGATTCAGTCTTTGTCTGTCTTCACATAAGTGTTATCTTCTCACACAAAATATGTTTAACTGTGTCATATTGAGAATTGTACCATAATTCATTTGATGGTTTTTCAACAACAACAAAGCAAAATCCCACTGTAAATGTGGAGAGTTTGAACCTCTAGCAGTCTGGTGTGTATTCAGTGAGGAAAAGTACTGATACAATATATTTTGTATGGTGCAGTGAAGACTAAGCTACATTACATTTGCTTCTGTTTCAGGCCTAAAAAAGAGAAGAAAACGAAAGAAAACAAAAAATAGATTTAATGATTTTAGTGGCCACCAGAAAAAAAAAGTTACGGTCAATCCTTGCTGTAGCTGGAAAAGAACTTGAAAAGAATAATCCTAGGAAATGTTCACAAGGACTGTCCGCAAATACTAGTAAATGTCTTGCTCTCCAGTATACTGTATCTATAAAGGAAAAAACAAACGAAAAAACTGTTGATGCAACTCCAGTGCATATAAGTTTGATGTTTCATCGTTACATGTGACATGAAATGATTTTTCATGGTGTGAATATTGCCATCAAGTACAATCTTGACATATAAAGAGAATGTTGTACTTACAGTGGACGCTGTGTTCCAAAGAGATCTATGGAAATGTACATGTACAATATTTCTAAATAAATTTTAAGAAAAGTTCAAAGTATTTTCCTTGTGTTTCTGTTTTGGTTCCCTTGTCGTTTTCTGTGGTGATAATCAAGATACATTATATACTTCATATCTTAAAACATATACCCATCCTGATTACCTCCGCCAAGGGAGGAGGTTATGTTTTCGTTACCGTTAGTTTGTTCGTTCATCTTCTTCTTCTTCTTCTTCTGATTAAGTCTGCCTCCTTCAATAGACTGAAGATTCTTGCAGACTGGTGCTATTTACATTATAATACAATTTATTTACAGATATTTACAAGCACATAGAAAAGTTGACGAAAAAACTAGCCACTGTGATCAACCGTGAGACGGTTTCGAAATGATCCCACAGATGGCGCTGAAACAATTTCTGACGACAGGGAATTCCAGTTCCTTACAGTTCTTGGGAAGAACGAATGGCGATGCGATTCAGTTCTCGAATATGGTACCTGATAGGAGTGTGGTTGCGAGGCTCTCGTTAACTGACTAGCCTGTTTGATAATATAGTCCTGTGCTGAAAGAGGAGTGAGATTATTGTCCGTGTGCAAAATAACTCAAAAAGTAGTTAACGGATTGGGATGAAACTTGCAGGAAAGGTTGAGAATGACACAAGTAACAATCTATTAGCTTTTGGTAGTGATATCCGAGAATTCTGGGGGAATTTATGAAGGATTTTTGATATTTTGGCAGGTAGGGTCGATGAACTTTGAGTTCAGGCTGCGCGTATTTGAGGTTTGCATGCTTGCACTAAAGTGCGTGCTCTAGTTTCTGCTAGCGCGAGGCACGCCGTGCAGCTGAGGGTTTATGACGTAACAAAGGCTTCTACAGTGTATATTGGGAAATCGGGCAACTTTGAGCACACTTTTACGTGTGGGTGGAAATCACTGATATCTCTATGGAAGAACAAGATCAGTGGTGGAAATGAGCTGCATGAGCGGCGGAGGTCTGCGCTCTCAGAGTGCTTTTCTAGTTTCTTTTTTCTTTTTCTTTTTCTTTTTAATATTGTAATGCACAATAGGAATAGGGAGCTTAATCATGAGATGTACATGTATTGTATCATTCTTATTGTTGCCTAACCTAAGAACCACCACACCACAAACTCTGTATGACATTAACATTGTGTACACATGATTCACAGATGGCTATATGACAGAGAGAAGCATTTTTTTTTTTTTAACTACAGTTCAGTTGTAATTTTAGGGAGAAACTGACCAAAATAATCTTTTATACGGGGTCATTGAGGGCTGTAGTAGTACCATGGAGCAGGGGCGGATCCAGGAATTTTGTCTAGGGGAGGCGCCTTTACAAAACTAAAGGGGGTGCATGCCCCCCCATTTTTTTTCTTTTTATTCCTTTTGTTTTAACAAAAAATAAAGAGGAGGCGCGCTCCCGAAGCACCCGCCTCTGGATCCGCCACTGATGGAGCTGCATACACAGCAGGATACTGTACTTACGTCGTGTTTGTACAATGTACATGTAATGTCGTAATCATCTGGAGCAGAGCAGAGCCTTCTATTACTAAGAAGGCTCTGGAGCATAGACAGTATTAGCGCCCTCTATTGTTTAAGGAAGAAAAAGAAGAATTATTACATGTATTGATACATGCACCTTTTTCTTGCATTCCTTTTTAAAATGAAACCACGTGAAAATTAGTATAGGCAAGCCGATCCGGGAATGATCGATTTCATCAGCCAGTATAACTCGCCTGTTTTCGAAATCATGTAAACTTTGAAAATAAATTCTACGTCCCTTTCTTTTCATGTCCGTTTTCATTGATGCTTTTGTTATTCTATGTTTGTATAACTCTCCTTTCTGAAAAAGGTCAGGTTAAACATGGGGTGGAGATACCAACATGAGATCGGGAAAAGATTTTGCGCAAGTCTGCAAATGGTAAGAAAGTTATGTACTTGTATATAGGCCTACATCAAATTGGCCGTTGTCAAAGTTCTTGTAGTCGTTAGCACTCTACCCGATTGCGTGCGATTATCTATTCTTTTGTGGCCGTAACATCCGGGCCCCATTTCATAAAAGATGTTAGGATGGCAACTCTTGGTGGAATGACAACTTCCAACAGCAACAGCCAATCAGTAAGCTGGATTCTTGTCGTTACTATGACAATAATTATTCCAGCAAAAATTGCTATCATCAACTTTTTTTATGAAATGGGGTCCTGTAATGCATAGTTATGATTTTGACAGCTATACTATGCTGACAGGCCTATCAAATAGCCTTTCTGACTCTTCAGTAGGGTGTCTGACAAAATACTATCTCTTTACTTTCTGACAAGAGCATATTATAAAGGCCTTTGTGATTTGGGAATTATTTTCGACCATTAAAATACAAGAAGTAGACAATAAAGTAACTCCCTGATTTCTATGTGGAATCTCCCTTTGATGTCTATTAGCAGCCCCGCTCTGATTATACAATACTATATACTTCGAATTCATTTTACCTTGCTGTGTCGGATAAGTGGTATAACACATGACATGCATCCATGTTTGTGAAAGCCGTGTGTGTATGACCATAAATCGTGCTGCAAACAATGTAAAGAGGAGATAGCAATGATATGCACATGCATAAAAAAGAGCTGCTTCTTTCATATACAAAGACATTATTATGTATTAGCCTTCTATTCAAAATTGCATGTGAAAATAAAAAGCAGTCATGAGAAAGTGGATTTAAAGGAAAATTAATCCCAAATTATTATATTAGGTCGAATAATTAGGTCGAGTGAAAGCAGCAATATAGAACTCGTAAGTGAAAGTTTGACGAAAATCGGACAATCGCGTTCAAGATGTATGCATTACCAAAACTTTGTTGCAGCCATCGCTGGATGTTATGAAAAGACTATAACTGCTGTTCGTGACGTCACACTATCATGGAAAACGATATAAAGAAAATGATGCAGAGAATTCCACAAAATACAATTTTTTTTTTAATGGAGAGTACACATTCCTTTGACTTTATGCTCACATAATGTGAAGGATATTCCCCCATTTCTGAATTGATAATTTTTTTTTTATATATGTGTGTGTGTGTGTATTGAAAGTAAATTGTTACTTACAGTATGTTCTGTGATGAGATTGTAAAGCGCATAAGGAACATTCATTTGTTATATGCGTTACAAAAATTGCATTATTATTATTATTATTATTATTATTATTATTATTATTATTATTATTATTATTATTATTTCTGAAGAGGTTTTTAAGTGTTCTTTCATTATGCTACATCAGAAAAATGAAAATATGTTGAATTTTGAATTTTTGTTCCATCATTTTTACATAATGTGACGTCACAAAATGTTGTAGTCTTCTCATCCATCGGTGGCGGCACCAAAATTTTAAACATTCATTACCTTAGACCGCATTTTCCGATTTTCCTCTAACTTTCACTGACGTATTCTGTTGCTACATTCACTCAATCCACGAATGTATTACTTGGGTTTCAATCCACCTTCTCTTGTACGATGGTACTGGCTTTACATGAGCAGTTTTCGAAAGGTGTGTTTTTAAAGAGACGAGACTGTTCTGGTGACTGATTGCCTAATAGATTTTGATGACCATAATTGCAAATTTTTCTCAACCCTCTCGCAGATTTATAGGTCGACTTCGCAATAGTCAAAATATCTGGCTAGGTTAAAGATTTTTTTATTTATTTATTATCATTACCGGATGGGTGGTATTATAAACGCGTGCATATACATGTATCACGATTTTAGTCGAAATCTGAAGGATTTTTTACACGGTCCCTTTGGATTTTATACTTCAAAGGCGAGGTAATCGACTGTAACATTGCGGTGGAAGAAAGATTGCTTATTTTCAGATTGAGAATTTATATGCTTTGCTACCGCACACATAAACGCCGGCCTAAACTTCCCGATTAGTCTTTGTTCATTGTCTGTAAGTATAGTCTCGAGTTTTGTCAATCCATTTCAAAGCGGAACCGAACCCTTATAGACACCGGCCTCAGTTTATTCTTTAATTTAGTCCTATTTTGTTACTCCTTCTCTTTCTCTATCCCAAGTCCTCTTTGTTTTGTTATCGAAGAAAAGAACCGGCCATGGGATGAACACGTTTGTGAGGGGCAGTTTGATTGATTCGCCCGACGAAGGAACGTTGACTCTGCCCATAACAATTACAACCTTATGTCGGAGTCTCGTTGATATTGTAAGACCCAAAATGGTGTATTTCTCCCCACTCCTCACAATGCCATCCCTCCTTGCAGCACCCTTATGACGCATCAGCTTATTTGGAAAATAACACTCCCTTTCAACGTTTTAAAATTTTGTTCCACTTTTATAAGTACGCAACGAGGACATTTCTTTTGAAATGCGGGACGAAATATAAGACCCAAAATTGTGTAACCTTGCATCACCTTGTAACGCACTAGTTTATTTGGAAAGTATAATAAACAGTCTCCCGGGTCAGTCCCCGCTGACCTACAGTATTCCACCTATCTCCAATTATGACTGTCGTGGCCCTTTGTTTGAGGCTATACTGGCTAACACCTGGCCAGCACATTCCACTGTGTTGACAACCACCAGAGCATGGGTCGAGCAGGAGTTCATTCATGAAATCTCAGGACCACATGTTGATCGTCTCAGAATTTTCCCCTTCCCAAATTTTGATTGTCCCTCTTATAAATACCCATCGTTTGTATTAGGAAATAAAGTAATCTCACCTTTCATTTTATGTAAAGTATCAAGTTTAAGTATAGATGTAAACATATTGTGTTCTTGATTCCTTTTTCACCCCGAACATCGGTGCTGCCAGACTCTTGCCACCCGGCAGAGGCGATCTTCCTCCATTATTCATTTCATTTCATTTCATTTATTTCCACTTTCATAATTGGTTAACAAACATTGCATTAAAAACAAACAGACAGACATACAAACAAACAAAAATACAAAAATAGTGTCAAATAATGATAGTGGCGGAATCATGAGAAGCACAAAGTAGGCTTATTGAAAATGATCCCTTAAGAAATATCATGATGTAAATATGTGTAATCATTTATAATCATTTGTAATTGAGTTGAAACAAACATAAATACAAAATGCGATAAGATTCACAACTTGAAATCAATAATAAAAAAAAAAACGGATGTACGAAAGAAAAGAAGAAAAGAAGAAAACTCCATATTTAACTATTCATCAACTTGTAGCTTGATTGCATCAAAAAGATGTTGTTTATATAATCTTTTAAATTGTCTTACGGTCTTACTGATCCTGAAAAGTATATTCAAATTATTCCATAAGATAGTACCTTTATTGATGACTGCGTACAGGATGTGCGATTTAATGGGAGATGGATATTCTGAGCATTTCTGGTATCATAATCATGAATTGAACTATTCAGGGCAAAATAATCATGGAATACATCAGGAAGAAGACTACTATTAAGTTTATACATGAATATTGCCCTGAATATTGCCCATGAATACAGCCCTGATTGGGACCATACTAATAGGGCATTGTATTATTCATCAACAGGCTGGTGCATTTAGGCCCAACTATCCGCCCCCTCCCCCAGGGGGTGGGTATTGGCGTAAATAATCTTCATTCCAGTTCTTGCGATAAAACGCAACCGTGTCTAAGTTCATTTTCAAAAACCGTAAGTACGATTTGAAACGCCTTTTCGCAGTACCCAAAACGAATTTTAATTTTGCGAGGAATAAACGCAAAGCCATTTTGACACATCGCCGCACGATCATTAGTCTCTTGTAATCGCTTCTCTATATACGAAGCTTATTTCTCTCCTGAGTTTGTTTCGTGAAACATCTGCACACTTCTCTCTCTTATCTCCATGATTTTCCGACCTTCAAATTTTTCCTGCCCCCCTCCTTTCGGTTTCATCCTTCCGCTCCCAATACCTGTATATACCTGATTTTTCACTCTCCAATTCTCAGTCGAACTTCAACGTCCAACTCGGTTATGTGATTGTCGCTCCCTTCCTCAAACCAGGGAGGTGGAAGAGATTCACCTCCCTGCTCAAACTCTCCTCTTTCCATTGGCTCTTCTTCTGAAAAAAAAAAAAAAAAAAAGTGGTCCGTGCAAGGGCTGCGTTATCGCAAACCTCTCTTCCTCATTTTTACTTCACGATACAAACCATCAAACAACATATAAATTTATTTCATGATGACATTAAAATTTGTGTTTATGATAGGCTGTATGAATATACCAGTAAGGCTGTATTAAGATACCATTTACATTTCCGGATAGCGAGAGAATGACAAGCAATTTGATGCGCTCTAAAAGAATAATCAATTTACTTTACCATGTATCATATACAGAAAAATGAACAGCGATAATCATGTCAAAAATGTTTTCTGAGTTAATATAAATCGTTCTACAATATGTTATTACAATTTCACCTCATTAGAAAAAAAAAAAGAAGAAATGTATTCTGTCTCGACCCATGCTTATACGTTGAACTGCTATAAAAGAGTATCATTATGTGTTACTTATTCCCTGCTTTTATTTTTCAGACAATTCCCGTAACTCTGGTGGTATCACTCCTGTAATATACCTGCGACCATGGTGCTGCGACAGAGTAATGACTCTGGTCGCTGGAGGATGGGATGGCGACCTGTGAGATGCTTTTATGTGGCTAAAAAGGATTAGCGACCCACTGTGGCGCCGACGGTGCTAGGACAGGTTTGTTTGGACACTGGAGCTATGAAGGAAATTTCACACGCTGCCTGTGATACCTCCTGTATGAAAGCTATTAAGGCCATGTCTTAGTAAAAAAAAACTACCATTGATTATCAAGTATATAGCCGAAGGATTACAAGGGATTAATAGCCCTATTCATCACGAATGAATAGGGCTGGACAAATCGCTGTAATCGGCAAACATGCTTTGTGTCAGGCTATTATTTAACAATCGCTGCATGTGCCGAGAAAGGGAAAAAGAAGTTGGGTGTGAAAAACCTGTAACTCCAGTGTGATGAACGCGGCTATAATAGCCATGAGTATTTTATGCAATAAACCAAAATATCACAATTCAAATCCACATTGCTGCGGCTATATCATGTTCACAAAGATTTATAGTGTATAACTATTATACGGAATACAGAATACACAATAAAATTCGATATGGATGGTGTCGAAGATTGAGTACTGTATCAATCCAGGGAGGTGGGAAGAGACCATCCTTTTCTTCTTCCGCATGCTGGCCATGCAGAGACTCTCATCACGGAGCTATAATTATACGTAGCTCCGTGCATGTAGTATAGCATCGTTCTGCCAAGGAGTATGAACAGCGACAGGGAGTGGAAGAAGTATAGTACAGTACAATAGTAAGTCCTGGGTTCTGCCATGTGACAAAACAGAGGTGGAAAATCTTTCCACTCTCTGGTAAAAATTGTATCCTTGACCGAAAGATCGGTCTGTATCTGGTCGTTGGGGATAGAAAAGATGTTCCGCGGACCACCCCATATTACCGAGGAGGGCCGTAAAAGTTAAAAAAAAAGTAAAAAAAAAAATGATAACAAAACTCCTCTGGACAGACGGATTTCTCTGTCTGGTTGTGTCCTATATGTATATTATTCACCACAGTGTTCGTGGCACGTGTTCCTAGATGATGATGGCTTTTTTTTTTTTTTTTTTTTTGGAAAAATGAGATCGATATCTGTGAGCTGACAAGTTTCTTCAGCCATCGCCCACAAACATCCTCATCATCATCCTCATTGCACTTTAACGAGAATGTGACCTCATAGAGATTCCAATGAGATAGCTTGTCCATCGTATATATCATGGTATAGGCTCCCTACAATCCATAATCGTGTTGTTGTTTATAGTACGCTGTCTGGTGGGCAATTCACTCCAAAGTGCATTTATTAATTACTTGAATTTGAATACAAAACTACAACACAAAGATCACTTTAGGACTAATATTTATCATAATACATTGTATTTCAATTTAATGGAGTTTCCCGTGGCTCGATATGGCTGTACAGGAGCTCTACTCATGGTTTTCATTTGACCCCCAACCATATCGGTGCACTTGGAAGAAAAGGGGGCGGGTGTGTTGTGTGTGCATGTGTGTGTGTGGGTATGTGTGTGTGTGCGGGAGGGGGGGGGGGGGATAAGAGCTGACTCCACTGTTCTCCCCACCTGTACCTCCCTGTGTCGCTCGGTCGAGTCTCTTGTTTCGCTGACTCCCACCCTTACACCAGTAGCCAAAATATTTTGCGGATGATGGAGAGACGGGCATCACGGACCCACGTAACTTGATGTATTGTTTCCCGTTACTGTTTGATTATCCAGTCGTGGTCAACCTGAAAAGGTATTACAATCATACCAATAGCTAGTATAGCCGAAAGAGACGGTAACTGCATGAGCCGTAATACAGTGTAATGCGTTATTAGTATAAATTTGAGAAGAAACCAGATAATCATCTCTATGTAGCACTCTGATGCATGAAGAGAAGTAATATGGAATTGTCCAAAACGCTACTTCTTATCCTCGTAATTATCCCTATTCAAATTCAGCCCTATTGGACTGACGGGCACATTAAATTCATAAAAAAAGAGAGTGGAGATGAACATTTAATGACGAAATTGATAATTATAAAGTACCTACAGAAAAATAATTGTCGTGGAAAGCTTATAAAAATATTAAATGCCATAACCATAAAATAAAGTGTGAAGTAGGCCTAGGTATATCGCACTTTCGTGTTGCAGGGAGTACTAGTACTGGATTCAGCCCAGCCAAGTCAGGTAGTGTTTTTAGAAACATACGTTTTTCATAAAATGATCTTTCAAGAGGTGCTTGACCCTATGGATTGAATTGGGAGAAAAAAGGAGAGAAAAAAAAGCAACCTTCGCTGCAGCGGCACAAGCTTCCCAGTTATTACGTAATCCACATCTTTAGTCTCCCCCGCCCCCCCCCCCCCCCCTCCCCCGCCCCATTCCACTACTAGATTGATGTCCATTCGTATTTTGGAAGCGCGCGGCAGAAGTGGCAGCGCAGGCAGGCTACTAGTACAGGGTCCACCCACCACCCCACCCCCAAAAGGAGAAGAAAGTTATTGCTGCATCCATCTGGCCATGCTTTCCAGCTGCATCTTACGTACGGGATCGTATACGTAGCATGCGCAATGACATGCCTGCGACATTTTCTGTACGACTGCATGCTGCTGCTCCTTAGCATGTGACTGAATGTCATGTCTTGAATGATCTTGAGTCGCACTTGCCCTTCACCTTTGCAGGACAGTCTGTCACTGTGTCACACGTCAAGCTAGCTACAGCCATTAGTTCATCAGCTGGCCTAATTGACAATTCACTTCAGGACGGCAATTTCAAATACTTTCATGACTTTCTAGGCTGAAAAGCTCGACGAAAACGTGGGAACGCCAGTCAGTACAAGTCCCTCTTACATCACGGTGTGCAACTTCCAGATTTCAAGACAGCCTCAATACGCCTCAATCATAGTTCAATACCCTCAACTCAAGAGGAATCGGAACATTTCAAGCGAAATGGGTAGCAGGACTGGAACTGAATCATGCGTGCTTCCCCGAGGCTTTTCGGCTTCAAGTTTGAGTGGGAGAACATCAACAAGGGTCACTTTTGGACGTGACACATTGCAGCAAAATCAGACTCAAAGGGTGTTTTCAGAAACAAGCAGGTGTCCACAATTTCAGACGATACCCATCCGACGTGCAGCGGAAAGCGGGAATGAGAAAGACGTCAGCGGTCTTGATCCTATTCTTGTGAGCCTGGTTAACTTTCACAGCAAGCTGCATAGAGCTTCTGGAAGGTTCGTTTGTGAGCTCATCTGTGTCATTTTTGGTCCCATATCAATCATACATTATTTTGTCAATGCCTAGAATCTATCACTTGTTGAATATGACTCTCAAGAGTTTAAAGGAACAGTAGTAACTAGACCTCTATTCGTAATGATTAACAACACTAACAGTTTTGTGGTTGAGATGGGGCTCCCAACTCTTTTGTGACAATGTGAGAATATTGAGATCATGAGAATTAAATCTCTCAACCCACTCTTGGGAAATGTGTTGTTTAAATAAAAGGTGGGACCCACCTTTTTATTTCGACAACTTTGGTTTACTTTGTTTTTGGATATCTCGGCTTCTACCAATTTTCATCAAATGAACTTTGACTTCCATGTAGAATTATATGCTCTTTGATATTTCATATTTAGTGGTCTCTAATTATCTTACTAAAAGTTTAAATCTCCCTTCTCAACCCAAACTATACTATCCCTTTAATTTGAACATCTGTCTACATGTATGCTATTGATACTAAGTAAACATTCAGTTCGGTAATCATGGTAATGGCCTCCCGAACTGCTGTCTACAGTATACTGTATACTATAGTACAAGTTGTATCTAGGTGAGTAGAGAGGCTAGAGCTATCCAAGGGAGGCTCTGAAATAGATTACCCCAAAATAATGTGCTTTAACTAGAAGCATGAAGTGCCTTGATATTTTATACAAATTAATAGATGTTTTGTTTTTACTTTTTTATTAATTAGTGGAAAGATGAGCAAAGAAAATGGGATTCCATCTGGAATTGCGTAACTTGTATTAGATTTCTAGTTGTAGGAATCATTATACAAACTGTACGGTAATTATCACTATTACTGTGACTGAACAAAGTAAAAAGAAATAAAAATTGAATGACACCTGTCCCTGGAATGTGGCATAAGTGTTAATGCCCCAGAGCTACATGTATGTATGGCCATGGAAATATAGAGGCTCAGTCTGCATTCAGAATTGTCCATACATGTAGGTATCCATAGGTATCCATATAATATGGAAATGATGGTCTGTGCTACCTTCATCTTGACCTTGTTGCATGAAAACTTTTTGGTCATCTCCACACTTGTTGCATGAAAACATTTTGGTCATCCTCACAGTGGCTTGTAAACAAAAACTACGAACAATAGAAACCAATTTGATGTAATCCCTTTACAACAAAGGGTTAATTGCATTGTGTATTTTTAGCAATTTAGCAGTTGTAAAACATGATGAATTGCTAGGCCTTTTGGCCCTGGTAGTCCTGACATGACAGTTTAATACTTGCATGGTACATGTAGCTTAAAATTTGTATTTTCATTTCCATGTAAAAGAGACCATTGCATGTCCTGGTTACTGCTTGACCAGTGGGAATGTTAAAAGGATGGTTTAGTTGTGGTTGAGATGGGGCTTCAGGGCCCTGTTATATGAAGAGTTAAAATTGATTGTACAGTGTAAAGTTGATTTTTGTCGTAAGTCTATGGCAGCCTGTGTGTTAAGGAAATTTAAAATCAATCTTTTGAAAACAGGGACCTCAGGTTTCCAACTTTTTTCATGAGATCAAGTATCAAGATCAAGGATCAAGTATCAAGATCAAGGATCAAGTATGAAAGAGCATAAAACTCTAAGAGAAATTAAATGTTTATTTGATGAAAATTGGTTTTGAAATAGCTGAGATATCCAGAAACAATGATGTCCTTAAAAAAGTGGGACCCATCTTTTATAACACTTTTATACTTTGTTTTTGGATATCATTTTAATTAAATACTAGTACACTTTGAATGCTTCTTTGAATTGTTTGCTCTTATACTATTTTATAAGTGGTTTCTAACTACAGTCAAACCTGTCTATAGCGGCCACCCAAGGGATACGGAAAAAGTGGCCGTTATAGACAGGTGGCCGCTATAGACAGGCAATCCAACTTTGTGTGCATTGCCTACATGTACATGTATCATCGTTGTATATACACACACGTTGTACATGTACATTTATGTGTGTACGTATGCACACGTGTGTATCATGCATAGAACAATGCCGGTGTTTATGAAATTGTTGCACAGTACACTAGATGTAGCATGTGCACAGTCATGAATTAGTGCATTATTGTGACTGAATAAGTGATGAATGCAATGGTGGCGATCACTGAATGTTGCCCAGAAATGACTGGCACAGCTAAAAAGCAGAAAAACACCCTGAATTATCAGCTCGGCTACGGCTCCATCGGGTTTTTGGCCGCTATAGACAGGTTAAAATCTACCGCGGGAAACAAAATTTGTGGCCGCTGGCCGCGTTAGACAGGTGGCCGCTATACACAGGGTCTTTAACATGGCTTTTCTCTCAGGGGGATATTTCAGTGGCTGCTATAAACAGGTGGCCGCTAAGGCAGGTTTGACTGTATCTTAATCCCTCATCTCAACCAAAACTATAGAGTGTCCATATCAATGAGAGAGTTACGAGCCAAGGGTATGAATCTGATTGTATCACCAGTCGTACCTACTAAAGTATCAATAATGTTGATATGAGTTTATGACTGATATCAATGTTTGTGTGGAAACTTACAAAAATCACTCAACTTATGGATTGGGTCTGGTCTTCATTGATTTCCACCATATGACTGTATTGTGTTTTCTTACTCACTTATTTCAACTCCACATTTACAACTGTAGATATTTACATTTAACAACAAACACCATCACTTTATTCTGTTCTAATGGCATCTGCAATAGCACTGCAGTCTAACATGCACTGCATGTTAGACTGTAGTGCCTGTTCAGGTAAGCAAACTGCAGCTTGAAGGTCGTTGTAGAGGGAGGTACAATGTAGAGTTGACTGAAGTACAAATCTTATCAAATATTACATGAAAAGCTAGGTGAGTTTTTGTAACTGGATACACCACAATTCAGATACTACATGACAGGCTGGGTGAGTTTTGTAATGGGATACACCACAATTCAAATGGGATATGCCACAATCAAAAGGGGGGGGGGGGGGCAGGGTGGTACAGAATAAAGTCTACACAAACATTTATAGAATCTACCAGTCTCCTGTGGAACAGGACATGAGAGTAACAAGTTTTATGATTTGTGAAAAATGCAACTTTGAAAAAAATAACATATTAAACTGGATATTTTCTCTTGAATGGAGATGATAAATCTGAGCAAGATACATTTTCCCCTTCTGCATAAAAAAAAGAAGGTGAAGAAGAAGAGAAATGCAGCTCTTCTGAAGAAGAATTGTTGAATAAACCAAACATGGTTTGGGATAAAGGAATGTTCAGCATCGTTCGGTTAAAATTGACCCTGGGATGTCCCCCCCCCCCCCTTTACTTAAAGGATCTGGCTTAAAGTGTTTGGATTTAGGTGCTTTTCTAAAACCAAATAAGTTCTTTTACAAGCGTGCATAGGCTCCATTGCCATTTGGGAGGTTACTGCAGTAGCTAGTTACCCATAATTTGCATAAATGGCTGGCTGGCTACTTGACAAGGACATGATTGATGCAAGTATCAAACACAACTAACAAAATGTTTATTTTGCATGAATGCTGCATGTAAGTGCCAACCTATAACAGTCCTCTTAAATACATTTATGGTCATTGTTAGGTTTTTCTGATTTTGTGTGTTTACAGTGTATGTGTCATTTTATTCAGTTGCCTATTTTTAAAAATATATTCTATAGTGCCATATTTTACTTATCATGAGTGATCCATATATGTTACATTGCCCTTCCTTAAAATTTTGGATCCCTTTTGCCTCAAGATTGTGTTGTTCACACTTAATGAAGCTGAATTATGCTTTTATACTGGAGTTCTGCATACTAAAGTGTGCACATTCAAAAGTCAAAACCTGTCTCATTGGAGCCTATCAAGTAGTAAAGAATGCATTTTGCTTTAGCTTACATTGTGTAAAAAGAAGACTGTAACATGGCAGATCTATGGACAATAAGATTGTGAAATGTGATTTTTTGTTTGTTTGTTTGTAGAAGTAAGCTCTTGGGTCAAGTGGAATCTGTTCATAAGAAAAGCTTCTCTTAATTTTTTTTAAGACAATGCTGTGCATCAGTATACAGTCTGCTCCTCCATGGTCAGATATTCCACACTTTCTAGTCGTTGCATTTCCTTCAGTGTAAAGTTGATTGTTGTACATGGGTGTTGAATTTGAAATTCTCAGAAACTGAAGGCTAAGGTGTTCATGTTCCTTGAGTTTCATTTACTGTCATATTGATGTTGGTGATTATGAAAACCTTATTCCCAAGTCAAACTTGTGATGGTTAAAAGAAAGAAAAAAAAAAAGGACAGCCCCCACCAAAAACAAAACAAATCAAAACAAAACAAAGCAAAACAACTCATTGACACATTCGCACATTTATGACTCTGAATTAACCTTATATTTTTCTGTGAAAATAATAACAAAATTAACCTCCTTTTCTGTCATCTCTTTCTCTCTATGATTACATCGTAGATCATTTGATCTAGTTGTTGGCAAGTTGTGCCACCTTTTAAAGACAAATGGGCAGTACCTGGAGACTAAATATGCAGGTGAGAATTTTTGTCAAAGTTTTATGGCTTGATGTACTCTGAGACAGCAATTTCATTTCAATGTTGATCTTTCCAGCTGCAGGGGCTCTCAAATAGACCCCACCACATCTACTGGTAACTTTACAACCATCATAGAGGCATGCTATCTCATGCTGTTGCCTAATCTTGTGAGTCACAGACAGTCACACTGTCATCAGTGAAAGCTGTTATTAAAGCATGTGTCCATTTGTAGCATTAAAAACACATCACACCTGCAGTGCAAAGTCAGCCATACCATACCGCCATCCACTATAGGCCTATGCTTTGTGCAACTTACTTGTATGTTAGCTGCATTTTACAGGAAACTTGCTTCAAATACTTGTTTGAAATGTATTCCAAAGGTTTTAGTATAGAGTAGACTGTGTATTTTTCAGTCTTTCTCTGTAGAATATGTGCAATTTTAAAGTGCATTCAGTACAAGAGTTACTTTTGGCCCCAGTTTAGTGTATTATGTGTGAGCATGCTGATTTGTGTTTTTTTTTTTTCTCTCTGTTTTTTTTTTTTTTTTTTTTTTTGAGATGGGCTGTTTAACCATATGAAAGAGGGAAGTGACATGAACCAAGCCTGCATGAAATGGTATTGCTTTGCACATGAACCATTCAAGGTTACCTTAACATAGTCATATAAGGGGGTGGGGATATGTGTTTAATTACTTGGTTCATGTTATCCCGGTTTCACCCTGCTGTCCTATGTAATCCCAGAATTAATACACAATTTGCTACGTATTGTCTTTACGTTTTATACTCGTTTTGCAAGAAACCTTGAGTCTCAGTTGTAAAGGGTTTAAATACAGACAGTATTCTCCTTAATGGGAAGACACAACAGTAGAGCCTGGTGGTTGGCAATTGTAGCTGGACTCGATAAATTACTATCAATGATGAGAACAAGAGGAGAATACATTGTAGAAGCTGTTAGCAAAAGTATTGAAAACAATGCAAGTGTTTGTGTGTGTGTGTGTGTGTGTTTTGTAAGATGTGACTTTGCAGTCAGAAATTGGTAACAATGAGAATCTCTTGTGTGCATTCAAGTTTGTGCACCAGCATGACAAGAAAATGATACTTCATGTTGTCAAACTGCAAAAAAGAACAAGTGATCTCAAACGTATGTATGTATGTGTGTGTGTGTGTGTGTGTGTGTGCATGCGTGTGGTTAATGGACATCACATTGTTGTCTCTGTTTGTTTTGCAGACACCCTTAATGCCCTGTTCTCCAGTGTTAGGACTTTGATAATAGACCAGGAGAAGAGCGAGATATCCAGAACTCGGCTGCTAGAAGTCCTGGAACTGAGGGCTAGATCATGGGCAGAGGACCTAGTGGCCTTGGACACATCCAAGGTAGATGTTAACTCACTGCATGCTGTGATGTGCCGCACCCTTTGTTGTAAAGGCACTACATGTACATATTTTCTGAATATCCACAGTTTGAAGTGAAATGGTAGTATCTCACTGTCATTAGTAATTAGAGTGGGACCCAAATTCCCAAAGAAAGTTATTGTTGTTTGTTTGTTTGTTTTTCCTCTCTATTCTTGATAGAGCAGGGGGACCCTTTCAGATCTCGGCTGTCGACTGCACAGTCGTGACAAAAATTGGCAAAGACATTACATTTGGCCTTATCTACAAAATAGTGGAGTTATTTTATTTATTTTTTTTTTTTTTGGAAATGTTAATTTATGCTAATTTTGCATGGTGTATGCATAAAATAAGAATTTTTGCTATAAATCACTAAATAGAGCTCTAAAGAGGCATATTCAGGTGTACATATTCTTTCTAGAGTTCTAAGTAAGATTAATTAAGTGTAGAAATTGTGCCATCATAAAGAAAAAAATTCTTAAGTATTTTAAGTATTGTGTTTGAAATTCTGTTTCTATTTCTAACTTTTTGTTTTTATTGTTTTTCATGAAATATGTCAGCAACACTGTTCTTGGCATGAAAGTATGCCATTAATTGATTTTGATCAATAAAAAGCAAAAATAATAATGCTTTAATGAAATTTGACTGAAAGCACAATTTGCATTGAAATCGTACATGAATTCACACTTTTGACCAATTTTTGGTCCAACATGCATGTAAGCATTAATGTATGACTTCAAAACCGTGCCCCCGGGTGTCGCAAAGTCGGTGTCAAAAGATGCGGGAGGCTCGAAAGAAAAACGTTGTAAAACGTCACATTGATAGCATCCTGCGATAGTGAGATTTCGCACAGAATTTTGAGGGGGACCTCCCAGGCCCAATTCCCCCCTCCCCCCACACACACGATCACACACACACACACACACACACACACACACACGTGTGACGTTGGTGTATACTTTGTTGAGCCTTTGTAATGCTTTGCCTGCTCTGGTCAGTTCTTGTCATGTGACAAAATGCTAAGTGCATATTTTCTGTTCATATGTCCTTCATCTTTGAGGCCATTGGTAACATACTTTAGTTTATTTCATGGTTATATTTCAGGGAGCTGTGCCTACCTCAGACCCGAACTGTCCATCTGTGGGATCAGCCCAGCAACAGACAAGTGAAGGTCAGATATTGTGTAAGCATCTTTCAGAATCCTTCAGAATAGGCGTTTCTCATAACATATCAAAATTTTGGGCATTCCTTTTTTAAAAACAGACTTTCTTGACAACCTGAAAGTCGCAGGAGGCATTATAGATTTCGGGTTGTGCACCTGTCCGTAATCAGTTTTATGGACAGTATCCAGTATTACCAGATAAAGATTTTGTAGGGCATGTTTTGGGCCATCAGTTCAAGGGTCAAAAGGTCAAGTAAAAAAAAAAATGCTTAAAGTGCACTTTTTGTCCATACCTAGGAAATGGCTCAAGGTAACTTCATGAAACTTAGTACATTTATACTACTTCCTGACATTCATTCTCATGAGAATTTTTAGTCATTGGCTCATGGATTCAAATGTTAGGTTAAAAGGCTAAAACTTCCATTCAATGCTAAAATGGCACTATTTTTTCCATACTTTGGTGATTACTCAATGCATTATACACTTAAATTAAACTGTGTATATAATACAAATTTTACATATTCGACTGCACACTGATTCTGTTTGGAAAGATTTGGGCCATTGGATCACTGGTCAAGTGAAAATGTTAAGATGTTACTATGTTTCCCATATTTTGAAAAAAAATCAAAAGTATTGTCTTGTCAAGAAAATGTGATATTACCATTATTTAAGAAAGTTGTGGGGTATGGGTCAAAGGACAAGGGTCAAATGAAAATGAAAATGCTCAAATTCCTGCATTCTTGCTCTCTAAAACAATTTAGCCATCCAAATGAAACCTGGTATAGTGGCAGATGTGAATTTTTCCTTCATATTTGATTAATAATGCCTACACTCATTCAAAATAAAGAGATGTCAGTTGAGGAGACCATGTGTATAGTTTTTGTATCCTGTAGGGAGACGTGTGTCATGACGGTCAATACAAAGGTCTAAAAAGGACTAACCATGTCAAGATGACTGATCAGTAGGGGGACTCTTCAGGACCCAGTGCACTACTGTCTGCTCTGTTTCAAGTACACTAGTTTCCCTTCTAGAAGTCTTTTTTATTTTTATATAATTTGTACAGGGAAAGGGGAGGATTGGTTTGATAATAAGAGGTGAGACCTCTGACACTTGTGCGCTGTGCAAACATCGGTGATAGAAGACAGAACTAACAAAGCAGTGGAGGCTGCACAGTATAGTATGTACTTTATAAAAGGAACATTCGACTGGGGTTTTCAAACAGTTGGTAATTTGAGATAGAAGTTTGGTATTATTCAGCCATTGTCCTAATTCAGTTATGATTTAGGGTAGTATGTTTGTTGTCATGACTGGATATAAGCAAAGGTGTGTATTTTGTATGGTATAAGTTTTAAAGCTTTACAGCAATTTGTATATCAAAACCTCAATTATAATTATGATGGAGATTCCCATTTAATGTGCATGATTCTATGCATTGTTATAATTGTATACAGTTATAGGAGTATACGCTCTCTGTTCACATTATCTTGACAAGTGCCATACATAGTAAATAGTGGAAGGTCATGAGATTTAAACCCTTAAGGCTGATGAAGTTATAAGACTTTGTCTAAGTTCATTGTACGTATCATTGTGACATTATTGATTGTTGATGCTAGTGCAGTGATGCAGCAATTACAATACTGAGTGCTGTGATTTGCATAAACTTTGCAGAATTTATATCTAAAATCATCGTTCTGTACACAAGGATGGATAAACCATTTTTTAAAAAGATGTGGCTTCCAACATATTATGATATCAATCTTAAGTTCTCTTGTGAAGATTTGAACATGTGGTTTGTTTTATCTAAGTTTGAGCACTGAGTTTTCAGTTTTGCCACTAATCAGCTCTGAAGAACTATCCATGTATTGGCAAATATGTAGTGCTTCACCGCAATGTACCTGGATTTGTTTATCTTTGCAGCTCCATCTGGAGACTATATGCCGTGGATACCTGACCATCAGCACCCATTTGGTATGGCCGGAGGACCACTGCCTCCTCTCCCAACAGAGGGCTCCGCCCCTAGGCCCCCCACACCCAGACCTCCCACACCCCTCACCGTGGAAGACATGACCCTGCTGGCCAAGCAGACGCCGTTTCCCGATGACACCAGCGAGGAGGAGGAGGACAACCAGTGGGAGACCCTCTCCGACGTCACGTTTGCCTCCGAGAGTTCCGACGAGTTTGTCCCGCCGGAGGTGCAGGAACTGATGCAGGAGTCGACCAGTGCCCTTGACATGGAGCTGTCCAGACTGCTGGCCACCAAAGTACCATGCAGCTACCGCAGGACAGGTACCATACTACACCTCTTTACTTCTGGAGTGCATTCTTACGTATATATTCTGTCATGAAAGGATGGTATTTTAGATAGAATCACAATAGCATAACTGAGAATGCTCCGGACTTTAAACTGAGAGATGTTAAGCCACAGGTATTTTTGTTCAACTTTGAACGGAATTCAAAACTTTTGAATTAGGGGATTTACCATGGTGTGAAAATGTCACCCACAAGGTTTAAACCTGCTAAGTCAGATACTTAAAAAAAACCTGTGGCACTTCTAATGTTTCTGTGCAGTAGATTCATTGAATGCAATTTCTTACTCACCCTTGGTGTCTTCTTACCCCACTACTATCCCTCAGATGCTGAACAACACTGGACAAAGTTTTAAGGACATTATGTTGTTCACTTTCTTGTGCAATTGATGATTAATGATTGCATGGATTATTTGGGTTAAAAGTAGTAGATCAATTTGCATCATTTTAATTGTTACAAATATGTGATGCATAAGGCCCTGAGATGTACCATGCTTCACATCAGTTCGACAAAAGTAGTTGGATTGGACCTCCCCAGTTTTTTCATTGACGAAGTGGACATATGGTACACAAGTCCTTTTTCACTCATCAGTTGAACCAGCCACCATTATTGGAAAAATGCTGGTGTCCTTCAAAGCAGCTATCATTTCAGTTTTCACAGTGTCACCAAATAAACTGAAGAATTATCTGCACTTCCCTTCATGAACAGATGTGTTTCCTAATGGAACCCCATGTTTTTGTCCAACTTTATAAGAACAGGATACTTCGTAAAAGGAAGTTCTTCTTTGGCAATAGTATACGCAATATCAGTTTACTCACTCATTACTCCTCCTCACTCGATGGTCCAGCCATTGCCCTATCTAACCGCGTTGTCTTGAGGATTGCATCAATATTGTCAGCTTAGGCTTCTCATAAAGAGCAACTGCTCTTTTGTGCATTTCACTGTGAGAATGCTTCACAACATTGTCCCTTTTCAGTCCTGATCCTGTCACTCCATTGATGAATGCCTCATCAAAATTACGTAGCGATCTCAGTTTTTCTTTATCAGCCACACACAGCTTACATCTGAGGCTGTTCAACCTCCCGGCACTTTCCTCATACTCTGTCCATTCCCTGTTTTGGTCAATCTCTTTAATCCTTAGCCTTCCACAGTAACAACATGAATGGATGACATGTTTGACACTGTCATTGACAGAATATCAAAATTCAAAGTTCCAACAAAATCAGGGTAAATCCAAGTAAATCCGGATGTAATAAATCCACAAGTCCATAGCAGTTGAATTTGCCATGATCACAGTCAACAGGTAAGAAGTAGCATCTGCGATGTCCTACAGTAATACCATAATGCGTGCATTGTCATTGCAAAAAGGAACAAAAAGAAATTTGAACAATCACTGGCACTTATGCCTTCGACATTCGAGTGCCATGTGAAAAGGAAAATTTAGGAGAAACAGAGAGAGAGAATGGAGAGAGAAACTTTTCTTGAGTTCTTTGTCCATTCTCAGCCCGGAGCTCCGAGCTCCAGAGAGTTTTGTGTGTGCAGTGGCTGTGTTTGCCTCCCCCCTTTACCTGTACATGCATGGGTGCGTGTATAATGCCTGTGTGTGTGTGTGTGTGTGTGTGTGTGTGTGTGTGTGTGTGTGTGTGTGCTGCGTTCAGTTGCGGTCGATGGAGGACATACCATTTTATACACACATGAATGTACTGTTTATAGCTCATCTCATGTTGTGCACTGCTCTGTGCATTGTGTCGCTGCCTCAGTAGTTCATGTAACAGTGCCTGCAATCGATGTGTGAATGAACTGGGCTATAGACAGGTATGTTATTGTATCACAGCAACTGCGATTCATTAAAAAAAAGATGCATAGCAAATGGCTAAAAGTGCATCGCAAATTGTGATGCGATACCGGGGAAAATTATTCCCTGTGATTAGAAATAGCTGTGTTTTTATTTTAGTAGCTGTGGTTTTTATGTTAATAGCAAATTTTCGAAGTACTGGTATATTGTTGAGCCACAGAAAATATGAAGGGGCGCATCCAGGAATTTCGTAAAGTGGGGGCGCTTTTACAACATTAAAGAGGGGGTGCATGCACTCCCCATTTTTAATTTTTTCTTTTTATTTATTTACAAAAATAAAGAGGGGGCATGCACCCGGTGCTCCCCCGCCTGGATCCACCAGTGATATGTATAGCATGTAGAAAAACATTAGTGCATGCAAAGTATGTTGGGTCATCCAACATCTCCTTGTTTCCTAGAATTCTCCGGCAGGTTTTCATGAATGGCTTTAATTTTGCAAGATAGGGGGACATGCTTTCATCTCATATTCTCCTGTGGGGACAAAGTCCATAACTGCTCATAACTCGTACTTCAGTCTTAAATGTATTCTCGTTTTCTATGGCAGTGAATGAAGGCAAGCCTGTGCGGTACACCAAAACCTTTTTGCTCAACTGCTGGAAGTCTCCTTTCACCAAGGAGATGCCTCCCGTCTTGAGACACACCATCTGTCACAGTGACATCTCCTTCATTATTCAGGTTTGCTTCCCAACACCGCTCAAGGCTGTCTTATTAGGGGTACTGTATACGCGAATATTTCGCGAGGTTTTTATTTTCGTGAATTTTGCGAGTCCAGTGCTATTTGCGAAATTAAAGTCACACGAAAATAATGACTCTGATCCCGATATGAATGTGACACACACACATATACATTTTTCCATTCAGTACAGTACTCGATCATGTTTTTAACCACTCGTGAAATTGTCAGGAAGTCCCGATTCGCGAAAATTTAGACTCGCTAAATATATGGCGTATACAGTACTTGTCTTGAAGAACAAAAGAAGAATACATCAAAGTGATGATGGTGATGATGATGATGATGATGATGATGATGATAATGGTGATGGTATTAGTAGTGACGATGATTACCTTATGATTTGCTCATGATCATAATGATGGTGATGATGATGGTGATAGCACTGACATTGATAGTGATGATAATGACATGATAATGATTAAGGGGTTTCTGTAATTGATTTGTATCAGTCCCCTCAGAATCTGTCATGTATACTTTGTCTCGAAGGTCAAGTTCTTGTGGTGTGTCTCATGTGACCATTAAAACATCTGGTTAAATATGGGAATGATAAAAACTATGTTACTGCACATACCTCATAAGATGTGAGGCAGGACTTTTATGACATTTTGTCCTGTATTTTTGATATTTGATATTTTGTATTGTAATGCCATTTTCATACTGGTTTATCTTGTTTTAAATAATTTGGACTCAGAATGATGATGGTAGATCATGTGTTTGGTGTCAAGCTGAAGACCCCAAAGTTACATTGAAAAAAAAGAAAAAAAGGTATACTACAATGAAAGACTGAGTGGTAACTGTTCATCTTCAAAATGGCTTCCGTATTACAGAGGCACGCTTTTACAGACCCAAAAGACTTGTTTTCGTGGGCTAGCTCCGCTGATGTACCCCTGCTCGCGGTGAGACGGCTGTCCCGTGAGGCCCCCGGGCAGACTCGTCCTCGGGACACCGGCCGCTCTCGACAGCGAACACTCAGCTGCCCAGGCGAAGCCAGCCAGGGCAGTGGAGGAGGGCAGGAGGCGAGGGGATTGGAGGGCATGGGTCTCCTCCTGGAAGGGTCTTGGAGGAAACGCCACCAGAGTGGAGATGTACAGGAGGTAAGCCATCCAACTCGGAAGTCTTCTCTAATGTCCTGAACAGAACACCATAGTGGTTGCCCATTGTTACCTCTCTGCTGAAGGCATCTCCAGTTGTTATTGCCCTCCTTCAAAGGGGTCAATGAGGGCTAAAGGTCAAAGAAGACTGAAGGTCAAAGGGGACTAAAGGTCAAAGGGTCTAAAGGTGGTCAGTCAAGGAGTTGTTTGCGCAATGAAATTTGCACTTCGGTAAATGCATTGTTGGTACAATAGGAATATTTCGGCTTCTTGGCTGGTTTTATGTTGTAAAGAGTGTAGTCTGTAATACAAGCTGTAGAAGAATGACGTAGTTAATAGAGTACGCATTTTTTTTTTTTTTTTTTTCGTTAAGAGTTTGATTTTTTTGCCATTTTATGAAAGACTAAACTTAGCATAAAGACTGCAAATAATTTCTTGATGAATCAGAACAGAAAAGTTTTTATTATGTTTTTTAAAAGAAAGGATAATTTCCCTATTTTGCACAGAATCCCAATTTAGTGTATGATGCAACAAAAGGGTGACAGCAATCCTCAATCACTATTTCAATTCTTACAGTTGCAGACTCTTTCAACTTCTGCTGGAGCCAGGGGTTCTGGAGTTAATCTAAACACATATCTGAGAAGGACCCCTCCTCCTGTAGATAATGCTGCAGTGACCAAGGTAAGACTGGCAATGTAGACATTCATGTAACATTTTGTGTTCTCAAGTAATTATTTTGGTGGAGCTAGGCTAGTGATAGGAGGAATGTTGTTTTCTTTAAAGGACAAGTTCACCTTATTAACATAAGGATTAAGAGAATGTAGCAATATTGTAGAACACATCATTGAAAGTTTGAGGATAAACGGACAATCCGTTCAAAAGTTATGAATTTTTAAGTTTTTGTGCAGTCACTGCTGGATGAGAAGACTACTGCAGCGTATGATGTCACATGCGTACAACAGTGTAAGGAAAACAAAGAGAATTTCACAAAATTTCATCTTTTGAAAAAAGTACACATTCCCTTGACTAGTTACTAACATATGTTATGGGTAATATTATTCCCATTGCCTTTAGAAAGAGGCAAGTCAAGTGCTCTTTTATTATGCGAAAAAAAGTGAAAATATGTTGAATTTTCTTTACATTTTCTTTATACTGTTGTACTCGTATGACATCATGAGCCTTAGTAGTCTCCTCATCCAGCCGTTCCAACACAAAAATTTTAAAAATTCATAACTTTTGCATCGATTGTCCAATTTTCCTCAAACTTTCACTGATGTGTTCTACTAATATTGCTGCAGTCTCTCAATCCTTATGTTTATGAAGGTGGACTTGTCCTTTAATAGTACTGAGTGATCATGAACTGGCAACTTTTGAAGCAGAGTGAAGTTGGGTGGTGCATTGTGCATCTTTAGTTGTGTTATGCCACCAGCTCATGCTGCTTTCCAGTAATTTCTATACTGTGGTCTGTGATCTAGGGATTGATGTTCGAGTTTCTCGTGTTCCTTGTTACAGAGTCGGTCAGGTTTGATACTGTTGATGTGTGTCACAGTGCAGCGAGCTCTGTGATGATTATGTTTCACTTAATAAAGTCCTGTTCTGACAGCAGGCAATGTGTGCAAAAATTGCACCAACCATGGCAACAGCTAGGCCGATCCCAATGATCTGTGAGCACTCCTGATGTTGCCATGGCAGCTGCAACACCTGGTAGTCTCCTCATGATGGCGCTCCAGACCCTTTCTTGCAGGGAGTCAACCATTTCAATTTTAGCAAGCACACATGTTAAAAACTTCTACTTAAATACACAGTGGTTGATATGGCCTCTTCTGGTTCCCCTCTCCAGGCCCCAACAAAGGTCCAGTTCTTGGTCCCGAGCAGGTCTAGTGATGATGCTGTGTGGCCCCATGACATGTGGGAGCAGATCTCTTCAGCTTATCCACCAGAGGAAACACCAGTACCGAAGCAGACCCCAGAACAAGGCAAACAGGCAAGTTGAAAGTATTTGCACATGATTTATAAACATGCAGCTTGAGTGTTCAGTGAAATTCTATTACAATCTAGTTTTGTCTATAGGTGTTTGTATATAAAACAAGAGGATGTGCATGTAACATGATATCAGCTCTCAGACTGTGTAGCTATCAACTTCTGATTACCCTGCCATAAAAAAAAAAAAACCACATCATTTACATCTGTAAAAAAAATGATAATGTGCTAAATCTGAAAAATAATCTTGTCTGAATGCTATGGGTAATATATGTCTGAAAAAAAAAAAAATATTGCATGTCTGTTTGAGGTGTCTGATGTGTAGTTAAAATTGAAAAAAAGAAAAAGAAAAGAAAAGATATCGCCCAGGCCATCATACATATTCGATGGTTAGTAGAAGATGAAAAACAAAAACACACACTGGTCAACAACAGCATGTTCTGCAGTCATTGAAACATTTTTATTACAGAGCAGTTTTTCATGCTTGCATGTTTTATTGTCCCCGCCGAACGAGTTCGAGCAGGGGACTATGAAACGGGCTCCGTACGTGTGTGTGTCCGTGTGTCCGTCCGTCCGTCCGTCCGTCCGTGTGTCCGTCCGTCCGTCCGTCCGTCCGTGTGTCCGTGTGTGCGTCCGTGTGTGATCAAAATCTTCAATTTGCTACTTCTCTGTCATTTATGAGCCAATTTTGATTCTGTTTGCTTTATATGATAGCACTACATGGGAGCTTTGAAACTTCTACACAGAATTTCAGTCGTGACCTTTGACCTTGACCTTTGACCTATATTGTACATTTTGCTACAAAATGCTACTCCTTCGCCATTTCTAACCCGATTTCGATTCCGTTTGCTTTATGTGATGGCACTAGGTGAGGGCTTCAAAACTTCTACACAGAATTTTGACCTTTGACTTCTTTGACCTTTGACCTTGATTTTTTGACCTATATTGTACATTTTGCTACAAAATGCTACTCCTTCGCCATTTCTAACCCGATTTCGATTCCGTTTGCTTTATGTGATGGCACTAGGTGAGGGCTTCAAAACTTCTACACAGAATTTTGACCTTTGACTTCTTTGACCTTTGACCTTGATTTTTGACCTATATTGTACATTTTGCTACGAAATGCTACTCCTTCGCCATTTTTAACCCGATTTCAATTCCGTTTGCTTTATATGATGGCACTAGTTGAGGGCTTCAAAACTTCTACACAGAATTTTGACCTTTGACTTCTATGACATTTGACCTTGATTTTTGACCTATATTGTGCATTTTGCTACAGAATGCTACTCCTTCGCCATTTCTAACCCGATTTCGATTCCGTTTGCTTTATGTGATAGCACTAGGTGAGGGCTTCAAAACTTCTACACAGAATTTTGACCTTTGTCTTCTTTGACCTTTGACCTTGATTTTTGACCTATATTGTACATTGGCTACAAAATGCTACTCCTTCGCCATTTCTAACCCAATTTCGATTCCATTTGCTTTATGTGATGGCACTAGGTGAGGGCTTCAAAACTTCTACACAGAATTTTGACCTTTGACTTCTTTGACCTTTGACCTTGATTTTTTACCTATATTGCACATTTTGTTACAAAATGCTACTTCCGGCGGGGACATATGTTACGCACCGCGTAATTTCTACTTTTCCTTGTTTCTGCTTATTCTAAACTCCTACCTATCACTGTGCTTTTCTGGAGCCCTCGTATATTCTGATTATCGTGTGTGTTTTTCACATGTATAAAGAATTTTTAACCACTCATTGGAATCTCTCAGTTCAATGTTTAAAACTTAGATACTTGAAGTTGGATATGTTATAACACTGTGGCAAATCATAAGGAAGTGTCATACC
This sequence comes from Diadema setosum, assembly GCA_033980235.1. NCBI lineage: Eukaryota > Metazoa > Echinodermata > Echinoidea > Diadematoida > Diadematidae > Diadema > Diadema setosum. Next base: position 24,159,627 of record CM067066.1, on the reverse strand, counting down.
GAGATCTATGTACCGTATGACCAATATCTGGAATCGGTCGCATCAAATACGAAGTCATGTTACCCAGTGCATCAAAAGAGAAGCGCACAATAAATGTCTGCAATTGTTAAAGGGACAGAAATGTTACAGGCAGAGCAATGTTTTTGTTCATCACAGGGTCCCAAGGGTGACATTAATCTGCGCTCTTCATCTCATGATACCAACAACAATGGCCAGAAAGGGGGTCATCCTCCTGCTGAAAATGAAAAATCTTCATCCAAAGCTGCTCCAGCGTCGGTACCTACTTTCAGCGAAGCCTTCAGGGAGGTCATTGAGAAGGGCTTCACCCATGCTTCCAAGCACCCACAAAAGGGTCCCCTGGTAAAACCCCCGTCAGCCTCCGGGGATTCCTACGACCTCAGGCCAGCCTACCAGTTACCTCTTGCTAATCTGGGATCCAAGACTACTGACAGCAAGCAAGCCAGGGAGGGGACTTCCCTTGGTGGGGCGGCAGCAACTAGAGGGGTGTAGAGTTTCATTTGAAGTCAATGTCTCACTGGGAGGTGGTATGAAGGGCTCCCTCTGGCTACCACACTGTCAGGCTGAGCATGTAGGAGATTGCATAGGTTTCAGCCTGAGAGAGTGGCAGAGAACATGGTACTCCGTGCATTATGTCCCGGCATAACTGGACCCAGCAAATATGAATAAAAATAAAAGAGGTGGGAAAGTGAAAGCTTTGAAAGAAGAAACTGTTGTATGTGTATTCAAATGAAAGATTTCTGTTTCCTTGCCAGAGATGGTGTGTGCTAGTATTCTTTGAGCAACAAAGAATAATTTCAGAGTGCCTCTCAAGTATAAAAGCTAACATACTGAAGTTCATTTGCCAAATTAGATCTTTGGAATGTTTTGGACAGTGATGCATACATCAGTACATAAAGAACATTTTTTAACTTCACTGAAGTTCTTTCCCAGTAAATGCAGCTCTTTATATTCAAACTTAATGTGACAGTGGAGTTCACATGGTTGTAAGGGGCATTGCCATCACATCCTTGATAGCATAAGACTGGGATTAGATAGTATTGAATGGGATAGTAGGATAAGGTGATTGATGAAAATGAAAGTTAAAGTCCCTTTTTCAGAAATCATCTTCGGATACAACCATCTGTAGAGAGAGGATGGAGAGAAAGAGGAGGAGAATTTTTTAAATTTTTTTTTGGGGGGAAGATGTATCAGAAAGTTTTATTGAATGGGTAGCGAGAATCCTGCAGTCTCATTGGATGAGAGCCATGTGTTGATTTGTACTGGCCGCACGCTGAGTCACAGTGGTAAACATGTTATCGCGCACTTGTAGCAAGAGTATGCGCACTTGTAACAAAGGTTCGCGCACTAAGCAAGCGTTCGCGCACTCAGTACGAGACGCCTATATTGGCTAAAACAATCATGCATCAGTTTTTACTGGATGCATGGTTCTGAAGAAAGACTATGCGTGCAGTAAAAACTGATGCATGGTTTTTGGGCTCTCGTCTATGGCAAGCCAAAAGGAAACGCACCCAGTAAATTTGTCATCAAGTAACACGATAGAAAAATGGGTTTTTGGCAAGAAAATTACCCATTCTATAAAACAGATGACGCACATGTCTTTTTGTGTATCAGTCGGAATATAGTGTGCATGCAGTAACTATGGAATTTAGCCTAAACCCACTCGGCTTCGCCTCCTGGATTAAGCATTCCATAGTTACCTTATGCACACAATTCCGACTGATGCACTCAGACCTGTGCGTCATTTGTATACTGATGGGAGACGAATGGTTCATTTCATAACTTCCCCTGATATGGAAGGAGATAGCTCTTGATAGACGGTGTTGCATGCTTGCTTCCTTGATCCTCGATATGGTCTTCATTTACAGAGACTCAAACCCCAAGCATGTCTCAAACAGGAGATACTCCTGCCTGGACCCCTGATCCAGCTGTAGATCGCGCAAACATAGGCATGGTAATTATATGTGCATATGCATGACGGAGAGCGACATCCTGTGTGGTGGGGGTCCGAGGAAGCTATACGGTTACATAAGGTCTCTGGTGCTATTTTAACCGTATCTTTGAACTTATATGACAAGACTAAAGTTTGGCAGGAGAAGGCTATCTTCAGCAGGAGACAAAAATGTTGGCCCGGAGGAATTAAAACTGGGGCGGGAGAGAGCAGGAAATTTTGTGAAAATTGCCTCAAAGTGGGCTGGTTGGAGAGTTGGAGTGTCTGTATTTAGCTTTCATTCCAAGTCTGGTGTGAAACTAACAGATATGATACGTACAGTTGATCTATGCAAAAAATCAGGAACTGGTTTGGATACACCAAAAGGCTGATCAATTTGGCAACATTAACGTCAAGATGATAATCTCAGCCTAGCAAATGAATATTCTTTTTCATTTCAATAGTGAGTCATGTCTAGGGAAATTGCATCATTGGCAATATTTGTCTGTATTCTTGTGATGACTGCTTATCTTGTGACTGTGTGTATTTCCACTTTGCCAATTTCAGTACGTCGTTATTAAAGGGTTGGTGTTTTGGACATCTTGGCAATTTCAAAACAAATTTCCATCAAATAAACTTTGAATTCCTCTTAGAATTATATGCTCTGACATATTCCATAAGAGGTTTCTCATCTGAGAAAAAAAAAAAAATCATCATAAAAAAATGCTGAAAACCTGAAGCCTGATCTCAACCCAAACTGCACCATCCCTTTAACAGAGGGCCAGAACACGTTAGAGGAAAGCAAACTTCCTCAGAGTAAAATGTGTTTGAAATTCCTAACACTACAAGCTGTATTGTAGGGGAATTATACTAACAAGTGAAAGAGGAAAGAAGAAGAAGAAGGAAAAAAAAAAGGAAACTGAAAGTGTCACAGCAAATTTGCTGTCTGGATGCACTGGAAAGATGAACTGAAGGCACTGACATCTAACTGTCCAGGGGGTGTTTCATAAAGCTGTTCGTAAAGTTACAAACGACTTACGAGTGACTGGTGATCAGTTCTTGTGCTGAATTATGGAAATTCTGATAAGTATAGCACATTGGAACTGATCACCAGTCGCTCGTAAGTTCTTCGTAACTTTACGAACAGCTTTATGAAACAGGCCCCACGAGATAGCTGGAACATCCTCACAGGATTTGTGCATCTTTGTGTGGTAGTGGCAACTTTCATGTACTGTAAAATTTGAAACATTCGCAGTATGAAACTTTCGCGAATTGTATCCGACTGCCTGGGGGGGGGGGGTTCGGCATGAAACTTTTGCGAATTCCTACTAGCATTCAGTGCATTGTGAAGACAAAACTTATGCTTGCAGTTTGTGCGAATCTTGGCTCCCCAAAAAATTTGCAAATGTTTCTTGCATGCAAAAATTCAGTCTTGTTTTTTAGTAGTCCTAATGATTCATTTGACACTGAATCTCCTCAAAAGGTCTGTGATTCATATCAACATTATTGTTTGTTTACAGAGATTATTGATTTGTATAACTGCACCGAGCCATTTCATATTCATTTGTATTTTGAGCATTGGTTATAACTCTTTAGACAGTGAGGGCTGATTACCAGTACTGTAAAAGCGGACATTTTTGTGGTGCTGAAATTTTCACACATTTTGCACAGCCAGAAACTAGCGCAAATATAAAAGTGTGGGAATATTTTTGCTGGCTGTATGTTCCAGTAGTTGATGTCTTGATTCCGCTGCATTAAAAACATGCGAAACTTGTCTTTCTTGACCGAGCGTGAAAAATTACTCACACAAAAATATCCATTTTTACAGCATACCATAAATTTGTTGTTTTTTCTTGCCATTTGGAGACAGCTGCTGAAAATCTCCAAACCATTTATTTACAGTGTGTGACTTTTTTTTTTTTTCTTTCAAACAACATGTCAGTGGCTGGCTGTTGTAGGAGGAAGATTAGGGTGTGTGATTCTTTTGCCAAAAATCAGTATTACCAGTATTCAAATATATATTCAGTGCCTTATGTATTACCTTGTATACAACTGTAAATATTTCTTCTTCTTGTTTATTTCCTTTGTACTTCCTTATTGTGTACCACTTTGCCTTGCCTATAAAAAAACAAAAGTGGTTTGTGTTATAATACATGTATACTGTATGTGTAGATTGTCAGTGTACCAGTATAAATATATTTCAGCAGCTCTTTTTCTGTTCAGCCATGCGCAAGACCTTGGCAGCCACGTCAAGGATTCGGATTGGCACTATTTTTCAAAGCTATACATATTCATACATTCTACTCTTTGTAGTAAATTTCAAATGGGAGTAGATTCTCAGACCAAAAATGGGGCAGTACAGGTGACTCCTGTTACAGAATGTTGTATATTGAAGTCCTCTGGACCAACAGTTTTCATTTTTGTTTTTCTTTTTCTTTTTAAATCAGAATTTGGTCATTGCTGGAGAAATAAAGTCTGTAATGATACATAGACGATAATTTGGGGACCTGAATTTTTCCTTTACTGCAACAATGTTTTGTTCCAAAATATTTCCTTCGGTGTAACAGCATTTCATTATAACCAAGTTTGTTATAATGGGAGTGCACAAATTTGCTTCAATCAGTGCCTAATTTTCAGTCCCATTAGATTCCTCCAGAGCTTCTGTAGAGTTGACTGCATGTGAGCTTGCTATGGCTTGAATCGAGAACCTTCACAGAGTTAAGAACAATCGAAATATGGCTGCCTAGTTGTCTCCAGTACCAACAGACATAGAATACAGTACTTACCATGTAAGGGTTTGGGATCAGCAGATGATTGTACTCTCATTAGTGCACAAAAACCTTTAAAGGGAAGGTAAACCCAAAGAGCAATGTGGATTGAGTGAAAGCAGCAACATTAGTAGAACACATCAGTGTAAGTTTGAGAAAAATCGGACAATCAATGCAAAAGTTATGAATTTTTAAAGTTTTGGTGTTGGAACCGCTGGATGAGGAGACTACTAGAGGATATGACGTATGAGTGGACTACAATAAAAAGAAAATATAAAGGATATTCAACAAAAATTCACTTTTCTAGAATCATGAAAGAGCAGTGGACCAACCGCTTTCAGAAAGCAGGGGGAATAATTGCTACCCTTAACATATGTCAATATCAAGTTGATGGAATTTGTAATTTTCATGAAAAATGGATTTTTGTAGTATTTTCTTTATATTTTCTTGATATTGTAGTCCACTCATACGTCATAACCTCTAGTAGTCTCCTCATCCACCGGTTCCAACACCAAAACTTTAAAAATTCATAACTTTTGCATCGATTGTCCGATTTTCTTCAAACTTTCACTGATGTGTTCTACTAATGTTGCTGCTTTCACTCAATCCACATTGTTCTTGGGGTTTATCTTCCCTTTAATGCAAAATTTCTTCCAATGATATAATTACATTGTACAGTGCAACCTCATTAAGACAGTTATCAGATATAGCGAGATAGCTGATATCATGAAGTTATTTCGAAGGTCCCATTCCTTTTATATCCTTTTCTTTTTATCCCTGATATAACGAGATACCAGATATTTAACAAGGAACTTTCAGTGGTCCCAAGCATCTCATTTTATAACGATATTCCATGTATATGTATGGCCGTGTCCAGAATATACTACAGTGGAAACTCGATATAAAGAGATCTGATATAACAAAATACCTGATGATATAACAAACTGATTTCTCCAGTCCTGATGAATTTATTTCATTGGTTTTGTATCGTTTATTGACTACTGATATTAAACAAAATATCTGATATAAAGAACAAATTGTCTTGGTCCCAAGGATCTCGATATACCGAGTTTCACCTGTACAAAAACTGAAAGTGTAAGAACTTTAAAATTAAACAGCGGCTAAACAGAGATAGATTCCTCCTTCTCTCCTTTATATGTTCGCACATTTTGCTATGGAAAGTCTTGTATATCCTAACTTTACAGCAACTATGAATTTACTGCAAAGTTGAATAATTTTGGATGGGAACAGACAAAATCTATTCCCACTGTCAATGCAAAAATAACAATCTAGGACAGACATATAAATCATTCTGAGGACAATAAGTCATGTTAAAGGACAAGTTCACCTTCATAAACATAAGGATTGAGAGAATGTAGCAATATTAGTAGAACACATCATTGAAAGTTTGAGGACAATCGGACAATCCGTTCAAAAGTTATGAATTTTTGAAGTTTTTGTGCAGTAACCGCTGGATGAGAAGACTACTGCAGTGTATGAATAACTTAGATGTCACATGCGTACAACAATATAAGGAAAATGTAAAGAGAATTTCACCAAATTTCATCTTTTGAAAAAAGTACACATTCCCCTGACTTGTTACCAACAAATGTTATGGGTAATATTATTCCCCCTGCCTTTAGAAAGAGGCAAGTCAAGTGCTCATTTATTATGCGAAAAAAGTGAAAATATGTTGAATTTTCTTTACATTTTCTTTAACTGTTGTACGCATATGACTCACAAGCTGTAGTAGTCTCCTTATCCAGCAGTTCCAACACAAAAAATTAAAAAAATTCATAACTTTTGCATCGATTGTCCAATTTTCCTCAAACTTTCACTGATGTGTTCTACTAATATTGCTGCATTCTCTCAATCCTTATGTTAATGAGGGTGAACTTGTCCTTTAACATCATATGTCTGTATCCCAATCAAAAGAGCAGCCTATGTCATTGACAGTTTTGTCACATGCAAAATATGCATTCTTTTTTTTTTTGTTGTCATTTGTCATTTGAGGTTTCATTTATTCACAATTTGCTTTTGGATATATTTTTACATGATTTTGCTGCATGTGTACATCATCAAGATCATCATGTTTTTGTTGTCCAAGACGGAGGAAGTCCATTGTGCCAAAAGAATATTGAAAGAAATAACTACAGTGGACTCCCGTTATAACAAAGTCCTCGGGTCCGGCAGTTTTCTTTCGTTATATCGAAATTTTGTTCTATCGAACAAAATAATAAAAAAGCACAGAGTGGATAACGTTGCGGCCCGAATTTTTACTTCGTTGTGACCGGAATTTCGTTATAACCGTGTTTGTAATAACGGGAATACACTGTATACATTTGGAGCAGCTGAGTTTTGTATACGGTGGGATGCTGTAACTGAAGCAGCAATTGGGGACCACCAGGACCCCATGTACGGTGATTGATGTTCATTGTTGTTTGTCAAATCTTGCTGCAGCACTCATTTTAGACCAGTCAAATATATCTTGTCAATTTTTTTTTGTTTTGTTTTTTCTTTCAAGCTTTCACTTAACTTTTCCCTTTTCTTCAAGGTAAATTCTCAAGTTCGAAATTTGAAAGCCTATCAAGATTTATTTGGAATTTGATATAATCAGAATTGTAATTGTATTGATGTGTGTTACAGTGTACCTTGAAACCACACAGTCCCACCTGCTAAAAAGAATGTCTCATTCCTGCCGTTGTATTAATCAGATAGTAGTACTGAAAATGTGCCAAAGTTAAAACTCTTTTTGAAATCAGTGTTGACATTTCTGATATTATGGTATGAATTTCTTTCCTTTTCTTTGACCTTTGTTATCCTTAGTAGAGCTGATAACAGAAGAAATCAGAAATTGTACTTGATTTCATGTATCTACATTATGTTTAACTCATGTGTTATACCTTTTTGTGTGTATGTAGATCTCAGTATGCAAGAGTTTGTTGCCAAACTTTCTGTTGTTAAGTTTTGATAAAGAAAATGATATTAATTAAGTAATTGACACTTGTAAAGATAGTGTTATATGTTTCATTCTTACGTGTCGAGTCACCATTAGTAGTTCATTTTTTCCCCACATCGTTCATCCTTCTGTTGTATACTTGTGTATAATCCATTTTCTTACTGTTAACCCGTTCCTTCCGCAATTCTCTGAGTGCCTTTAATGCCCCCAAACGAGATTCTTTTCGCCCGTCGACAGAGAGGCACCCAGGTTGGTAATCCAGCTGTGTGAAGGCAGTCAAGCGGTTCATTGTGTCCCCCTTTATTCTACGGTCAACTACATGTGCTCGTGAACAATGGAAATATCGATCGGGTGCGAGGTATGAATAGAGCGTGCGCTGATGAGCTCTCAGAATCTTTTGTTCCACACAAAACCAGGTACCTGAATGAGGTGACTGGGGTCAGCGAACCCGCATTTCTAACTGATCTCAGCCTTGATCATTATGTACATGTTCGTACGAGTTTACAGCAGAACAAGCAAAAAACTAAATGAGGAAAAGGTACATAATACTGTAAAACCCCCTTTTTTAAACAGCAGGAGAACAAATCCTGATAGAATAAACTCTGATCTTTTTATCAAACCCACTTTTCTGAGCATTTTAAGACAATGAAACATGAATTTAGGCCAGTGAAGCAGGCACTCTTGTCTTCATTTTGGGAACCTGGTAAACCAGGTTCCCGTATATCAGTTGCTCCCACGGGAACCTGGTAAACCAGGTTCCCGTAAGGAACGGGTTAACTTAGAGAATTTTAGGTCTGTAAAGGAGACTTCACTTGTCTGAAAACTTGACAAAACAAGTGCTCGACACACTTTGGATCGTCATGTCAAGTTACCGATAAACGGTTTATGACATGGAAAATCATACATTACACTTTTAAAATGAAAGAGCACTCTGACAAAGCCATGGCTTCTAAAAGGGGAGCTCCGCATTCTGTCTTGGGTAGTTTATTGCTTAGTTTCAAGACCCGATGTAATTTATGATAGAGTATGAATGGTCTAGGGTACTTGCACTTTCATTTTGTCCATATACTGCACTGTCTTGATTGTAGTGTTGATGTATTGATGGTTATGGTGCCTGAAGAAAACTTGCGAGAAGAAAATACAGTTGATGTAACAAGAGTAAGTGCGAGTGGTGGTAATGATTGTGGTAGTGATTGTCGCAGTGCTGGTGGTGGTATTTGCATTGGTGGTAGTACTGTATAATGTATTAGGAATGATACGAGTGGAAGTTATGATATAATGAAAGATTGGTTGTCAGACTTCTGGGGGGCATTTCAGAAAACTTGTTATCAGTGACAACTGCCACATTTCTATGACAAATTTGCTCTCAGCCAATCAGATGCAAGGATTTCAGTAGCTTGTCACATCTATGACAACTTGTCACTGATGACAAGTTTTGTGAAACGGGCCCCAGGTTTGATGTACATGTGACATTTGTGTGCTCGTGATTATGTCTGTGGGTGTTAACTGTTTACTTTTGTGAAAGAAGTACCCGGTACAGAGAAAGTGCAACACTCGAGTGTATGAATTAGGTGAGTTATGTTTCAGTGGAACTGTGGGATGTAGTTGGAAGTGCTATTCATGCAAATAACAAAGAGTAAACAAAATTTATGTGCCAAGTTTCCTATAATGTGGAACTGGTTAAAAAAAAAAAACAAAAACAAAAACAACAACAAAAACAAGGAAAAGGTCCTGAAATCAAGTCACCAATAGAGGGCAGTTGTCAGATTTGCTGCGTAGAATGATGTGTGGCAACTCTCAATATAAATGCATGGGCCCAATGAATGGGGAGGCTGCAGCTTCTACCTCCATGTTTTCACCCTCCTCCTCCCTCCCCCCACACGGGTAGTGCGCGCGCCCAATTTTTGCTGAAGGCATGGAGGTACTGTAGCAACCTCCATGCTGAAGGCAATAAGATAAACTTATTACAAACCACTGTCACTCCGCGTTTTTGCGAGGGTCCGCCCAAAGAATGAGAGGGGAAGGATTCCCATTCTCATCACACATTAAAACAAACAAATAAACAAGGATTCCCATTCTCATCACACATCAAAACAAACAAACAAACAAGCAAACAAACAAACGAACCAACCAAAAAAAAGTGTGTTCCGATGTAAGGCCTACCCGTGTTTGTATATACTACATGTACTTGACATTGCTCGAAAATGACGAGATCAACGCGGCGACATTCTTTCTACGAGTCCCTGAGATACTAGTACAAACGTGACGTGACGGTTGTAATCTGCAATGATGATATACGAGGGGGAATCCTAAAATGCCAGCTATAGATAGAGGGCCATTATATCCTAAGTGTGAATAGGTGAAAGTTACGGACACACCTAGAAGTAGAAATACTTTCATTTTCACTGCTGAATTTATTAAAAATGTATCGTGTATAGGGAGTGAGAGCTGTTGGCACATTTTGTCTTCTCGAAATCAATACCATACATCGGGAATGAATACACTGCGTGGCAGATATTGGGGAAGCTTCGGAAAGTGAGCTGCAGTTATCGTTCTTACTAACTTTATACTCTGTACACACCAAACAACAGAAAACTCCTGAAGTCCATCGAGATAAACAGTTTCTTGACTGTAGGCTTCACACATGCATGGAAAGACAGAAGTCATATTAGTCGCAACCGCGCATGTAAATTATTTCGAAGACGCATTAATGTTAATCCCCACACAAAAGTCTCGTATTTGTATACAAAAATAGCGAAGGTATCATGTTTCTCGTCGATAATTTGGCGACCAAAATATCGAAAGTGTCCCATTTCTGATCAATAAAATCGGCAGCTATAATACAGTCCCTTCACCTGAGAATCATTGTAGCTGTAGGGAATTACAAAACTGCAATGGCAATTTGACGCCCGAGTTTGACGCTTAGGAATTAACTGACCAAGATGTGTGTTCTTTTTTATTTTGTCTTTCATTTTATGTTAAAAACAGAGAGAGAGAGGAAAACGTAATGAAGATTTACATACAGACGAATGCGAGGCATGTGGATGTATATATGGTATCAGTATATACCTCCTCGACTTCGCAGAGTGGGGTTTCTTTACTATAATGATACCAATATTTTGCAATTAGTGTAGAAAAAAACAACAACACATTGCTAAAAATGAATACATTTCCGTCATGTCCGATTTTTATGAAACTTGTAACAATGTTTGCTTGACTGTATATACATACTTGCCAACTAGTAAGATTTTATCATATTCAGTAAGATTTTTTTACATTAAAAATAGCAAAATCAGATTTTCTGTCAGAGAAATCAGATTTTTAAAAAATATTTAGATATACCTTTCATGTGTATTTTCTGAAGATTTGACCAAAAGTAAGATTTTTAACTTCAGTTTGCATATAAAATAAGATTTTTGCAATCCACAAGTAAGATATTTCATCTTGAAATGTTGGCAGGTATGTATATATAGGCCTACAAACCGATATGTATATATATATATATATATATATATATATATATATATATATATATATATATATATATATATATATATATATATATATGTGTGTGTATGTGTGTGTGTATGTGTGTATGTGTGTGTGTGTGTGTGTGTGTGTGTGTGTATAAACTTCATTTCATTAAAGCCAACTTGAACATCACGTATAGAATTCTACTTTGATGACGCGAGACAATGTCAAATGATTTTGGATCTGCAGTGCGGTCCCCCATTCTAATAATAGCTCGGGAAAGCAGTCGGGTATCTACATTAAAGGGATGGTATAGTTTTGGCTGGAGAGTGGGCTTCAGGTTTCCAACACGTTCGTGAGATAATGAGAAACCTCTAATGTAGCATCATGAAAGAGCATACATTTCTAAGAGGAATTCAAGGTTTATTTGATGAAAATTTGTTTTGAAATGGATGAAATATAGGCCTATCAAGAAACAAAAGAAGCCTTAATGAAAGATGGAACCCACATCTTATTATGTAGGACCCGTTGTTTTACTTTTCTCCTTGATATGATTATTTCAGCCATTTCAAAATCCATTTCATCAAATAAACTCTGAATACCTCTTAGAACTGTATACTCTTTCATATTTCATTAGTGGTTTCTGATTATCTTGGAAAAAACATAATGATAAATCTGTGTGCCCCGTTTCAACCAAAACTATACCATCCCTTTAATGTGATCCTTACCCATAGTGACATTTGTATTCTTAGAACCTCTCACTGTATGGGCGACAGAAGAGCTCAAAAGATGAAAAGAATATACATGCATGGGTATATTTTACAACAAAATAGTCAGAACAAGTATAGAAAACACATTAAAAAATATACACCGTTAAATCCTGAAATCTGCAAATATGATGTGGAGATATCTAAAAATTAATGTTATGGTGTTCCTTTGTCGATCACCATAAAATAGTACAATTTACAAGTTAATAAATTGCGCTTGGTACAAGAAAGTAATATAGGCCCTACAAATAATATTACATACGACTTTTAGTTCTTAATTGTATTCTATATAGGCCCTAGGCCTTGCTTGGAGGTAAAATGCACGACGCGGAAATGAGTAAGAGAATATTATTTTAAGTACACCCCTCCTCCGGCAGTCTGTTTAGAGAATCATAGATTCTTACCTTTGTCACATAATTATAATGTCGATAGGGGCAAAGAGTAAATGTATATAAAAGAAAAAAAAATCCAGCTTATTTTGGGTGGTTGCTGAACACTATACCTTGAGATGGAAGTGTGATTTTAAAAAGAATCTACAAAAAGGCTGAACTTTTCAGCCAGGATATTCTCTGAGTATAAAGAATATAGAATGAGATGGTTACAATGACACCAATACAACTTGCATCCCTCTAATCTTCAACGAATCATTAATTTAAGGTCACAATATAGAATCATTCTCTATTAATAGCTTAAATAATACGTATCACAGGAACAGCTATATATAACATAAACAAGCAACAGGGCTGTTGAATGTTTTCGTGTCGTGTGTGTGTGTGTGTGTGTGTGTGTGTGTGTGTGCGTGTGTTTTGGGGGGGGGGGGGGGGGAGGGGGATGCTGGGTCGTTCTAGGGTCGATGGTTTAGGACCCCGGACCCCCCCCACCCCCCCCCCCCCCCCCCCCCCGCTCCGCTTTGACGGGAAAAATCTCCGGGCGGAACTTTTGGAGAGTCATTAATGTTGTTGAAATTGTGTTTTTTTTTTTTTTATACAGGTTTTTTTTTTTCAAGTTTTTTTTTCTCTAAAGAACCAAAAGTTCTTTAGGAACACCCCCTCCCCCTCGTTCTGCTGCCCCTGTAATATGACAGCCTCATCATAACTCTACCCAACGTGCCGGGTCTCGCACCTGTAGGCCTAATCTAGCTCCGCCTACATGACAGTGATGAAAAAGCCGGTGTAGAGCTCACTAAAATAAAAAAAAAAAAAGTGTCACGGTTTGTTCGTTTGTTTTTAAACGAAGTTCAAACTTTACTTCGATTCTGAAATTTCAAAAGGAAATGATGTCTGCTTGATCAATTTCTGTTCGGAGACAGTGAGAGAGCGATGTGAGCCACTGTACATATTGTATCACCAATGTTGCAGTAGTGCCTAATGCAAGTGTTTCGTGAATCCATACGAAAATCCAGCTGCCATTATGAAGGAAATTTGTGTCAGCTTATTGAAAGAATCCCTTATAAAAGCTCAATAGTATACTTGATTTTTTTTTTTTTATGTAGAGGGCCTATCTATGCTCTATGGGATCATTAATTTTACATTCATAACGCATTTAAACATACAAACAATTTTTAGAAGAATGATTACAGTATAGAATAGGCCTTACCCTATCTGATGAAAATGATTAAAACGTTCTTGTCAAAATGACATTCCCACTAATATGTAAATGAATTTTCCCGATTACTAATACGGCGTAGGCGTACATGTATTGTAAATAATAGTACACTACATTGTACAATGTACCAAAAGATTTATGCATGTTATGCATCCCTTGTATCGCAAAGTTGTGACTCGGAATAGAATGGTCCAGGAATAGTTTCAGTTGTTGCGCCTTTGGAGTCGTTGAGCGAGCAGTAACATTACTCAACCCTATGATAAAATGGACGCACCCGTGAAAGACGGAAGTGTGGAAATTTCTTCGCGAGGGTCGAGTTAACGAGACTGTGCGAATAACACTACATGAGATGTCGCATATTGGACTATGACTATGAAGTGGAAGTGTCTCAGATAAATCGCCTTGTGAATTTAGACCCTATGTCCTGATCCTGTGTGACCAGGTACAGATCAAACCTGTTCTGGTGTATTTCAAGCAAGCTATTGACATTCACACCAAAATTATGACCGCTTGTACTCCGATCAAAAGAACTGACTGGATCTAAATCCGGAATCTCCGTTTAAGTGGTCTTTATGCAGCGATTCGTAAATTCTGTCGGTCAGAAGGTCGGAGTCGGAGAGAGGTTGGTCGTCGACGAGCACCACTGCACTCTTGTTCGCAGAAGTAGCAATCATCGGGGAGCCGACGAGTCAAAGGACCACCTTTGCTTTCTTTGCTTTGCAGGCAGGATCAGGAGCAGCAGGAAGAGGTGTAACGATTGGAACAGGTACAAGAATGAAAATGATTAGCAGAGTGATGAGCAGAGGTGTTACTGTTAGTGTTAGGTTTAGCACTCACGTAGCAGATATAGAATTTCTTTGTGAACAGTTTGCAATCGCTATCAAGACTTCGGATTTACTTGTATTGTAATGGTTATCACACCACAGATCATGCCACCTGCATTATAATTTAGATGAAAAGCGAAACAGGAAAAATGCACAGTGATGGTGTGGAGCATGATTCCTGATCACTGTCATCTAGGCCTACTACGGTACTAGATCTGTATGTAGGCCCTACTGCTACGGATTCTCAGCTGCTACATCATGATGATGATGAAAGAACCTGAGTAACTGACTGAAGCGTTGGTGTAACAGTTAGATCTTTGCACTGGTTTGGTGGCTACTCGGACTAGAACGTATCTACTCCACAGTTCTAATCTTAATCATGTCTGAATGGAGGAATAGCTTTACCTTGATTTTTATGTAACGTTACATAGAATTAGAATTTCTAAAATGTGTGTGTGTGTGTTTGCTGTAATCACTTCTGAAGTTCCGTACTGACACTGTCTGGAGACTAGTCTAACTCGTGTGGAATAAAAACAGAACTGTGGAGAAATAGACACTGCACTGTTGATCTAGACAAGAAGAGAGTTGGATATGATTGCAATAGCTAAAAATGTTACTTGATAGGGAGACATTTCCCAGAGTCTTTCAAGAGACATTTTTAATGACCAATCACAGTAAATGTACACAGCTACACCTCTGTACGCTATGTCTAGGTTTTAAACTTTTCTCTGTGTGACATGGCCACAGGCACAGCTTTTGGATCTGTACACAAGTTATACATCATCATTGATGTGTGATGGATTACGAAGTTACAAGTAGTGGAGTATTATGAATATGGATTTTTTTTTTTCCACAGTAAATTTCATGGCAGCAGTGAAGTGATCAGATGGCTCTTTGACAGAAATAACCATGGAAGTAATGTCAGTATCAGTTACTTCAGGGACTGTGCTCATCCTTATCATTTTTAATACATTCATTATTGTTTCCAGTTTGTCAACATGAAGTATGTGCAGTACATCACACTAACAGTAGTAATGTTTATACTCATTGTCAACAGTTGGTGTCAAATGGTATTATGCCATCTATTTTTTTTTCTATAAAATTTGACAAAAAGCAAAACAAAACAAGGGATTGGTGAAGTACAAAGTTGGTTTCCAGAGTTTGCATTGTTTTGAGGTAGGCTTGGACAGATGCGGGGGGGGGGGGGGGGGGGGGGGGGGGGATGAGCTCAATACCCAGCAACAAGACGCGACTGAGCCATTTTGGAGGGGAAACAAATCTGGAATTGAGTTTATACAAATGTAATTTCCTGCATTCAGTA
The DNA here is from genome assembly GCA_033980235.1 of Diadema setosum. Lineage (NCBI taxonomy): Eukaryota > Metazoa > Echinodermata > Echinoidea > Diadematoida > Diadematidae > Diadema > Diadema setosum. The sequence continues at coordinate 24,143,964 of CM067066.1, read as the reverse complement.
GTTACCAAAGGTGTCCATCACATAGGTACATGTATTGTGACACATGCAGTAATGTCAATTGAGGTGAGGTTGTATTTCAGTGATGACCCCCCCCCCCCCCCCCCCCTTAGCCCTCCTCCAGTGAGAACAAAAAAAAAAACCCAAACAAAACAAAACCAATGATTAAGTATGAAAGATTTTTATCACTTGTTTCCCTCTGTACAAACATTTTATCATAAGATCGCAACTGCTTATCTATAATTTAACAAACATGTGAGAAAAAAGAAAATTAACCAGTGGGATACAACATGTTTTCGACATTTTCTGACATGTTTGTCATGGATTGCAGCTGCAATCTTTCAAATACGTTTGTACATTGGTGGGAGACAAGTGATAAAAATCTTTCATAGCATTATATCATTCCTCTACTTTAATAGTCTCTCAATTTCATTCAGTACAAAACTACTGTTGATAATGGCAAAGCTAAACTGTGAATGCTAATATTAAGTCTACCAATGACAGTGTCATAAAAATCTTTGCAAAGCTTTAAAGGCAAAGTTTTACCCATTGCAACTGATTGACAAATTGTCCTGCATCAACATTCATTGAAAATACAGGCTTATTAAAAAAAAAGAAAAAAAAGTTTACTTGTTTTGAAAGCTTTGCTTGTATTAAGTTGTAAGAACATGTTTTTCAGAATAAAGCTGAAGTCTATGAATAATGTGCATGATGTTAACCTCATATGGTATGCACATTATATGGATTTTCAATTCCCATACATGTACATTGCAGAGTCTACACGTACAATTTGTAGTGGAACATTTTATGAATATTATAATACATATGTTTGCCTGTTAGAAAATTATCTGTATTGTTCAGTGTCATATAATTCTCATTTGTATGGACCTATCTGTGTGGTGCCCATGTGTGTGTCCAGTGTAGTATTGATTTTTCTTTCATAATGTCATGCTTTATCCTCCAGGGAGGTTTTTTCGCTACAGAAATGTTCATCCTGTCTTCTTTGAAGTGGGACCTCTGAATTCTACTGCGTGTATCTTATATTTGAGAAATAGCATTTTGAGAAATACAATGTGTATTTCATTGAGCTGCTTAGAAATATTACAGCCTGCAAAAAACTGATACAAAATATGCATGTACATAACACTTTGCCAATTTGTAAGAAGCTGTTAAATTTCATGCAAAAATTTTACTTCTCAAATTTGAAAAGCAGTTTTGATCAGTGGGATACAACCAAATTTCTATACAGTGCTATGTAAAAAACAAAAACAAAACAAAACAAACTGCTGCACACAAAAATTTTTGTGTAGTTCAGTCATATAAAAATGCATATCAAATAGCAATACAATACCAGGAAAATTATTCCCTGAATTTAGCAATAAAGAAGCTCTTTAAATTTGGTAACCAAAACAAATAATTGTGTTGTGTACAAACAACTAAAGGCTCAGGTAAGAGAATATTTTGGCCACCTTATGAAACACTAAGAAATAATAGTGAATATCTTGATGAAAGTACAGGTATATGCACCAAATCACAGCATTGTGGTTTTGGTACTTGATGGGTTAAATGTACTTCGGAATGACAATAGTTCAGACCTGTAGTGTGAAAATATTACACTTTGAAGTGAAGATTCACTATTAAAAGGGCTATGTCCCATGGGAGTTCTGAATGACTTTTGACAAAACATGGTAATGGTGAGTACTGTAAGTTCAAAGTCAATCACTTCCCTGTGGAGAGTCCCTGTAAATAGTAGCTTATGGAATGCCTAAAATTGCCAGCGGGGAGAATACAAAATGGTATAATATACATGTATGTTGACAAACACAATTGTATGAAGTGGAAGCAGACAGGATGTCAATATTAATGTTTCCTGTATGTACAGTATACCTATCTTCACAAGTGCAGTGATTACAGGCAATGCAAGTTTCCTGTATGTACAGTATACCTATCTTCACAAGTGCAGTGATTACAGGCAATGCAATTCTTAGTCTGAGTTCTGAAAAAGTTGACGTCATTCTACCGTCATCTACTGTACGAGCTGAAATTTTCGCGTACAGATATTTTCGCGAATTGCGACTTAGAGGACATTTTTGCATGTTGTTAATTTCGCGGTTGTGAGGGTCTAACTGAACTTAGTTATTTGCGCGTTGTTATTTTCGCGTGTTGTTATTTTTGCGGGTCAAAGGCAATTCGCAAAATTCACGAAAATTTAACCACCGCAAAAATTTCAGCTCGTACAGTATATCATCAGAAAAATTGAAACGGACATCAATGCTGCACACTGGCACTGATCCAACAGTCCAGGACCCGTAAAAATCACTGTCAGACCTGTAGCTTTTTCAGGAATGGACCAGTAAGAAAATTGAAAAACTGGGTACCTACTGGTTTGACTGACAGGTTGGAAATAAGAAATAACATGGGTTAGTGTGCAGCCCTGGGGATATGAATGATTCCTTACAATGATTAATGGTAATTCTTGCACCTCTCAAATGCTATGAACATCTAAAACCAGAACAGTTTTAAATTTTTGGCAGCCTGGAAGTAAACCCATCTGCTGCTGCTAACACAGATCAATAAAATGCGACATTGCTACAGTATGTCCACCCGCCCCCCCTAAAAAAAACCAAAACAACAACAACAATTGGATTTCCGCATTAACAACTTTCAAAATGATTAAACAGTCAGAATGCTATTTCAGAAATGAAACTATTACTTATTACCTACATTTTGCAGAAAACCCCATTCAGTTTGGTTAAGTGGTCACAGAGAAATGTAGATCGTTGTAAAGCATGACATGGGTCTGCAGGATGCTCTTGGAATGCTGGACACACGATGGACAAAACTTGGAGGGAAGGGATTCCTTTGCATGCTCTACAAAGATCCTCATTTCTCTTTGACCACTGAAGCAAATTGTATGGGGTTTTCTGTAAGATGTAGGTAATAAGTTATAGCTTCATACTTACGAATTGCATTTGGATTGATTCGCTATTTTTAAAGTTATCGTTGTGAAAAGTCTGATTGTAATTTTTGTTTAGGACATACAGTATTGTCCAATTGCTTCATTCTGGTATGATAGCTGTGTGTATCCAACAGTTTGTCATCTCTGTGGCAGTCATTTTATGTTTGGCATATCTTGAATGATTCAAATGGAGTTTGGTCATTCAATGCAGGTTTGCAAGCAGATGAACCCTTTTCTTGCAAGCTTATGAGATTTGAGTCAAAACCTACAGGATACTATAAGTATGGTTCAGTGCAGTGCATTCATCCACGGAAGGTATGCTGCTCCACAATGTTTATGAGAGTTTTTGTCGAGCCCACCGGAGGTGCAGGGAAACTAAGGAATCGCCTGTGGCGTCTGTCCGTCCATCCAATCCGTTGTCCGTCCATCCGTCGTCCGTCCGTCGTCTGTCCGTAATGCTACAAAAACTTCAATAACTCTTTACTCTGGGCTTCAATTGCAATCAAACTTCGAGGGAAGAGGGGTCATACAAAGTTTCACATTTTACCATATGATGCAATATTTGGTACCCTGGGGTACCAAATGAAAATCCGCCATTTTGTTGAATTAATTATTTTTTTTTTCACCGTTGTACCCTGGCTTACCAAAAAATGTGTCAAAATATTTTTTAGTATTATTTTAGTATTATTATGCACAAAAATGTTTTCTTATTTGTGATTATGCAACAATTAATGCGTGCAACTGATCATTATTTTCTGCTCTGAACCTTTTTCTTTCGCACTTCATCTCTTATTATCGACCATTCGCACACGCGTATACATAGAAGATTATAAAGATGGCAGCCCCCATGATCAAATTTTGAAGAAATACAGTTGATTTTGGGGTGAATTTTCTGGGATTTCGGTGATTATTTTTTTTTTCTGAAAATAAAAGTTACGGTAGATGATGTTTACAAAATGGTGTGGTGCTAGAAATTACTTCGAAAAACACCTATATGGTGCCAGTTCATTGCGACGACTTTGCCGTATCCGAATTCGGAATCGGCGTATCTGAAATTCGGATACGAATTATAAGTAATGGGCATGAGATGGCGCTATACAACGCGGTACCCCGGGTTACAACGGTACCCCAGTGTACGGCGTGCCGTATCATATATGAAGGTCACCTCAAGGTCAAAGCTCACAGGCAGGGATCAATGAACTTTAGGGCCCAATGTTAAGTTTTTATGGCGCGTTTCTATTATGGGTCATAACTTTTGATCCATAACTCCATTTGTGACAAAACTTGGATGGTAGATGTCCCTAGGGGAGTGGATGGTCACCACAAGGTCAATGGTCACAAGCATGGGTCAACAAACTTTTAGAGCCCAATGTTAAGTTTTTATGGCGCGTTTCTATTATGGGTCATAACTTTTGATCCATAGGTCCGTTTGTGACCAAACTTGGATGGTAGATGCCCCTTGGGGAGTGGATGGTCACCACAAGGTCAAAGGTCACAGGCAAGGGTCAAAGAACTTTAAGGGCCCAATGTTAAGTTTTTATGGCACGTTTCTTTTTTGCCATAAATTTGTACCCTTTTAAATCTCTTTATCTGTTATACATATGTATATCTTTTTTTATCTGTTATATCCCATTTGTGTACAATTTCTTGTACGCGAATGGGCGAGACACATTATGGCACTTGCCTTGTTAATTCAAGAAATGTTTTTGTTTGATTGTGTGTCCATCAGGTCTGGCGACGGCAGGTGTCCAGGAATCTGAGCGAGTGTAGCGGAGGAAGCGTGTTCCTCCGTGGCGGCTGAGAGGGCAAGTGCAGGATGGCGGCAGTAAACCAAAATGGCACCCCCTTTGAGTTGACGGAGCAAGAGATCCACAGGATCCACCATGACCTGTCCCTGGGCACTGTCCTGACCCGCTTCTACAGCCGCAAGAGGCCGGAGCGCAAGTCCTTCGAGGTCAACATGGATACCAGGCAGATCGTGTGGCGACGGCAGGCGGGGCGCACTGAAGGAGCAAGTAAGTGTGGAAAGAACGGTTCCAGGAATTCCCACAGTTGGCAGTCCAATAGACAGGCTTTAGAGTGTCTCATTTTCTATTAAAGTGGGAAGTTTTTGTGAAGTAAGTTTTCGTGCTCTGCCTCAGAAGATGAATTGTGTATGTTTTTAATTCTGCGGGATCAAAGTATGATGTAGTATCACACAGTGTACACAAGCAACATTTTCGCATGCTTGTAATTTCACGTTCAATTTATATTGCGCAAAATGTCCACACCACAAAAATGTCCACTCTTACTGTACAGTATATGAAATCATCTGATACCAAACGTACATGTTTGCATGATAGTGACCAGGCCATGATTCAGTGGTGGCCTTAAAGTTCTTTAGTCTTTGTTTTAGTTATTTCTTCTTCTTTTTTGTTTGGACATGTCAAAGTAGCTGCAAAGACTTACAGGATATCAGAGCGTGTTCAAAGAACAGTGTCATTTGTCAGTGCCAACCTGAGAGGTAGTTTGATTTCAAGTCCATCACTTGCCTCCCTGGAGCCACCAGGGTGCAGGATAATGTGTAGAGTATTTATATTGTTTTTGCGATGTGGCATCTCGTAAATTTTCCTGATTTTGTTCTCTTTAGATGAAGCTAGAAGCTGGTCCTCTACCAGAAGAGTTTTTTTTTTTTTTTTTTTTGGGGGGGGGGGGGACTTTGAAGTGAGAACGTTTAAAAAAGAATGTTTATCATACTTTACTGTACGAGCTGGAATTTTCGCGTACAGATATTTTCGCGAATTGCTACTTGAGGACATTTTCGCGTGTTGTTAATTTTGCGGTTGCGAGGGTCTAACTGAACTTAGCTATTAGCGCATTGTTATTTTCGCGTGTTGTTATTTTCGCGGTTCAAAGGCGATTCGCGAAAATAAAACCACCGCGAAAATTTCAGCTCGTACAGTACCTGATTTTTTGTTTTGTTTTTGTTTTTGTTCCCCCCACTTTGGTTATATATTGCACAGGATTAGCATTACGTATATCACGTGAAAAAGACAAATACACAAGATTCAATGAAACCAAAAAAACAGTAGATCGTAGAACTAATTTTACCTGCATCGTATCTTCCACCGATCCTCGTATTTGAATTCTTACAGAGTGTGTGGGTGAGGAGTTTTCTGCAGCTAGGAGTGTCATTCTCGAAATGATTGATTGTGGCTATCTTTAAACACCATAGCAGGTGACTCCTGAGATAAGCTCGCTGGCAACCTGTTCAGCACTTTGTGCATTTGGAGCGCAGCTTTCTGCAGCTGCAAACAAACCCTCAAGTCTTCAGAGACTTGTACATTGTGGAAAACTCTTTGCAAATTCAGTGTGGCTGCAATCAGGAAGCTGTGAAATTTATCAAAAGCTAAGAAGGGAACAAAAAACACAAACAAACAAAATACAGCACTTTTAGTTACAAAGACAAAGCCATACAGAAGTAGACAGCTTCTTGTGATTCATCATGGATTACACAAAATCTGAGATGGTTTTGAGTGCTGCGAGTTAAACTATTTAACACAATTGCACATTTGTTCTGATACTATTTCTTTATCTCTTTTAGTAGAAATATCCCAAATTTATAAGGAATATTGATGAGTAGTTTAAACTTTTCAGTTTAGTTCTAAACATCTTTCTTGACGTACTCCTATCCCAACTTTCAACTTACCTAAAACTATGTATAGCACGACACTATAGGTTTAGATATACACATGATCTTTTTTATACAAAGTTTCGTATTGTCAAGAGTTTGGTTTATATGACTATTCACAGCTATTCGGTTTTGGAGCTTGTACACTGTAGACAAAAGTCCTGAATACATCGTCATGTACCTTGAAAGCCATTTATCTCAATTGGACGCCGTAGTTTGCCTTTAATGTGATAAAAACTCTTGATATGAGCTCAGTGATTAAAATAGCACAAAGGAATTGTCAATATGTTTAGCATAATGCCCTTCATATTGATAATGAGAATGGAGCAAAATGCTAAAACACTGCATTGATGTAGACCTACTATTACAACTGTCCAGACTGTAGTTTGCCTATGATACTTATATGTACCGGTATGTGCTCCACCAGTTCTGCATTGCCAATTTAAAGGATTGTTCTTGTTCGTTTTCAAAGTAGTCATATAACATTCCAGGAGTTGCATGTATGATTTTAATAATGTTCTGTCACTGGAAGGCTTTCCGGTAAATAGTGTAGAACTTGGAAGTATGAATGTCCTAATAAATTGTGACATATGTGCCCTGAATAGAGTGCAATGAAATCACCTTCCCCATCACTAATATGATACAGTGCACTCTTGTTGTGACAAACATGATTATAATGAAATTCAGGTCCCAAAATTATCATCTATACATCTCTATATTGTTCTTTCTGTTTGGTGTAACGTAATCTCGATATAACGAAAGAAAACCGCTGAGAAGTGCACTGTTGAAAGTCAGAGCAGAATAGAGAAGAGTGGCCCTGGTCATTAGGGTATAGACTGCTGTAGGCCAAAATTTTGCAAATGATTATGACTGTGCTTGTTGTCTGAATGAACTAAGAAAAGACAGCAGGAAAAACAAAAAGAAACACAACTAACCAACAAACAAACTATAAATTCACCAACAACTTCTTCAGTTTTTGTGGAAGGGGAAGTTTTTAGGAGTATTCTAGCTCATCCAAGATATATCTTTTTACTGTAAGTGCAGAACTTTTCAAGCTACTATAGATATTTCACGTGCCGCAGGGTAAGATGAAGTATGTGTTTTTCTAAATTTTACGGACAGTAATGATAATCGAGTGAGCAGTTCAAACAGCCTACCACCAGTTGTCACAGCGGTTAAGAGCATTTCGGCATGTATCGCAGCAGTAGGTAACTGGTCTACATTACGACAGCAAATTCACTCATGCTACAGGACTAACGAACGTTCAGAGAACCGCAAATAATATAATCAGTTATATTTCTTTAATTAGCCTACCTTGAGATCAAAGATATCAAATGATATTACAATGTACTTGAAACATTTTGTATGAAGCTACCAATTTCATTGAGCCTTGAAAAGAACACGTATCACTGGCACTGCCAAGTGTACTGCTCATGTTTCAGGTAGCAGTGTTTTGTTTACAATACAGTCTGTCATGCACACATGCATACTTGGCTGCATTTATCATCTTTCTCATGTTTGAAACATGTTTCAATACCCATTATCACGTTTCAATACCCTCTATCCAAAAAGCATTGGCAAACACCTTTCAGATCGCGTTTCTTGAGTTGTTGCGTCTAAATATCATCTCTATCATGAGTCAAGCAGGAGGCCTTGTCAATGTGCAGCTCCATTACGCAATTTGACCTGAGGAGTGGAGGTGTGTAGTTGGCAGTGGTTGGCATGGGCAGGTCCGAGCTATAAGCGTGTTTCAAAATTACTTCGCATTTGAACCATCTCCACAGAAACGTGTTCCTGGCTCATACGCGTTTGCAATCTCACTTTTTTCTGTGTTTCAGAAAGGTGTTTCTGACCCCAAAATCAAAACAGCCTTGCATATATTAACTGCCCAAAGCTCCCCAAAAGTTGTTTGGAAACCTTAATGCTATGCCAGAAGTGAGTTGCTAAAGGCGCCCAGTGACACATGGACCCTCTCACGATCAATTTCTGCTCCCACGAGACACACTCTTAATTCAGAAAACCCAGTTTCATTTCTCTCGTACCCTTCTCTTGTCTGCCTGTCCAATACTGTGCGCATGCTCGCTTACTACTTCCCCGTATGTTACTTTTTAACAACCAAAAACATAGCACGCTAACTACTTTCACGCCATTGTCGTGTTGCGTGACATGCACAAACATTTTCACAATGTGAAAGTGAGAAAGTGATCTTGCTACAAATTTGCAAGTCTTTCAAGGAGATATTCTAAAGAAGGATGTAATGGTGTAGCGATAAATGAGAATGTGTGAAGAAACAATAATAATGATAGCACACCACAGCAGCCCAGTTTGATGTCTGTACAGATGAATACATAAACCAGAAAAGCCACATTACCTAGTACAGGAACAAGAACAATATATCTGTATCCTGAGGCATACATCTTTTAAAACACACACATTTAGTAATGCTAGCACAATTCTGTGAACATACGACTTTGTACAAGAAAACAGTGTAGGCATGTACAAAAATCTGAATAGTTCCAGGATAGCAGTTTTGAACAAGATATTTAAACTATTTCTGTTAATTAAGAGGAAAGGATAATGAATAAATATGGATAATAAAACTGGATGTTGAGAGGAAATGATATGAACAGTTTAAAGTACACTGTATATTTCTTTACTTACTCATCAATCTCAAAATTGATTTAAGGCCAAAGATACTGTAGAATTCAAACATGAAAGCCCTTCGCCTGGCATTTCTCTCTGGATAGTTCACACCTGAATGTAAAAAAAAAAAAAAAATGAAAATGAGAAAATAAAAAATTAAAAATGAATGCCTTCAGTTCATTTTGTGTGTATAAAATGTGTGTTCATAAGCATAGAGAAATAGAGGTATCTTCACAATTATCACCCTTAAGTATCATGATCTTTAGGGTTCCTTGACAGACATTTAGGATACCATAAAGTCACCAGAATATGTAAAATTTATAAAATACATACATGTATATCATTCAAGCTCTTCTCTTGCTTCAGTAATTGCAAGTGCAACTTCACTCAACTTGCCATGGGTGATTCACATTCGCATGATCATCAGATGATGTAACTGGTAAAAAGAGACCTCAGACTAGCATACCTTCATCAAATATTGACAACGTTATTTAGATGGCCAAACAGTGCCGAATGTGTGTTATCAGCCACAATAGATGTACATGTAAGCCAATGTATTCCAGTTGTAGAGTTCCTCGGCACAAAATGTGAAGGCTCGTAGTACGCTTACCCAAATTGTTCCAATTTCTGTGGTATCTTGAGTGAATAATTATATGAAACCTTTTTTTTTTTTTTTGGGGGGGGGGTTGTGTTTAATATTATTCAAGAAAAATAAAAGGATCTAAAAGACTGGATGTATTAACATAGGGTGGGAGCATATTTTCAACCAATTTGCATAAAATCCAATGCAATAAATCAGAAATCAGTAGTTTTGCGATGATGGGAAAGCAAAAGTAAAAACACAATAGAATGTCTCAACTTAAACCATTGAGGATGAGTCCCAAGTATACTCGGGCAGGTGTCTATGAGAAATGTGTGTCGTAGCAAAATCAATCCACCCTCAACAGGTTAATATCACAAATATTTTGCTTCGTTACTCTAAAAACGTTTTACTCACAACAGACAATATTAGTGCTTGGTAGCAGTTGTCACACCATCATGTATTTTAGTGAACACAGGTCTCAAACACAAGCCCACATTGCATTTTTTCCCCTCCAAATGTGTCATAGAAATATATTACCAGCTTGAAGAACTGAAGTCTCTAAAAGTTTCCAATTTTGGAGGAAAAAACATGATTCACCCGTTCAGAACTGAGGCACTTTGTGCAGTGGGGATGGGAGAGTTTTATCGAATATCAGTATCCCTCCTGTGATCAATGTGTAATGCAAACTTACTGTCAACATCCACAAATGTGCATTCTTTGTTGTTAATACCACACATGCAACGGATAATCTAGAGACTAGTTTTTGAAATAAGATCTTTGTGAATTGTATTAACTGGCATTCAGTCCGTATATTATAGTGTAGACAAGAATTTTTGAGAGCATTTAAATTTTGCAAATCTTGGGTCTTGCGAAATTTAAATGCTTGAGAACATTTGCGGTTTTACAGTATAATTATATGTAGTCTTTGCAGGTTGCCTTGTTTTAGAATCAAACAACAATGTGATTATGTCAAATAAGAAAGTAGTCTAGTAGAAGTACTCAAATTAACAAAATGTCCAGTCATTTCTTCAAAGAATGTCTAGAAACACCTTATTATCATTTATGTGTTATAGATATGGTGACATGAGCAGCCATTACTATTTCATTTGACTCTAATGTGAGAATGATATCATATGACAGCAGAGACTCCAACTCTCCCGTTTTCGACGGGAGATCTCCCGCTGAAAACCCATTTTTGCTCAATCTCCCGTTCTCCCGTTTGAGATTTAATTTCTCCCGCCCTGGCTCTTTGTCTCCCGTTGGAAAGGATTTCTTGCATATTTCTATTGTATGTTGAAAAAATAAGCCTTAAACAGCGCCAGAGAGCATCTAGAACCCTAGGAACTTCGCGCTTCGCACACACATCAACTTTGAGTCTCCCGTTTGCTCGGGGTGTCAGTCGGGAGAATCTCCAGATCAGAAGGTACTTTGGGTTGGAGTCTCTGTGACAGTGCTCGTCACTAGCGGTGGCCCGGTGGCCCGGTGGCCCGGGGCCACCAAAAATGAAAGTCGGGCCACCAAATTTTTAAAAAAGGGTAAATTTGGTGGCCCGCCTTGGGCCACCAAATTTTTTTGAAAAGTGTCATTCATTTATGTTAAGATGTTGCAACCCATGTGCCTGTCAATGAATATTCATACTTAGTCTTACCATTCAGCAGTCAAATTTGTTTAAAGGATGGATGAAAAGGACTGAATGAGTGCCTGAGAGTGAGTGTTGCGAGTTTGTTGAGGTTTATTTATGAGTAGACATGTCCAGCTTCCAATTCTTACAATGATAAAACTTAAATATTTGACTTATCAACAAAAAAAAAAAAACACAGGAATTTTAATGTTTTTTATTGTTTTGGGGTTGCCACCAAATTTTTCTCTCAGGCCACCAAAAATTTGAAATTGATGATTTTGGTGGCCCCATCGGGCCACCAAATAAAAAAGTAAAAAGTGTGGAGCCCTGCATATGATCATAAATTACGGGAGAGAAGAACAAAAATGTTCTTTATGGAGTACCTATTGATCTTTGTTTGTTTACTCAGTGATCAGCTGAATTGAACCATGCATTTTACATCATAGTATTTCCTTGAATTCAATACAAATGTAATTTGTGTGTTTGCGGAGCTAATTTGTATGTGAAGGACTGTAAAATGCCCATGTTTTTCCCTGAATTCAGTTCCTGATTCAGCATGTCAGCTTGCATGCAAAATCTGTGATAAGCCGTCTGTTACAGTTTCTCAGTTCATTGTATTTGAAGTCCTAATACCTCCTTGGCAGATGTTTGATTTTCAGTCTTTTAAATGAAAGGTTCCCTTCATACATGGATAGTGATTCACATCTTTCATGCCATCACTTTGTCTAAAAAATGATTTATCACCAATAAGAATGACCATTTGGATGTGTAATTTATGCACTTTTCGATACAAAGTGTATGGATTAAAAAAAAACACATGCAGCCAAACTAGCTATGTGGGGCCGACTATTATTGCATCACTATGAGAAAAAATGTACGCAGGTCTAGACATTCAACAACTTGCGGGAGTTTCTATGGCTGACAAAATTGCTGGCCTCACTATTGATTAAAACAAAGCATCCTGCCGCGGTTTCCTATTTCTACAGTTGTGAGTCGCTAGTTTCGAGATCACCTTATATTTGTGTTGCAGAGTTAGATACTCGAGATATCAGCAAATGTACACTGTACACTGTGTATAAAATCCTGTGATAATGTACAGTGTACATTAATTCCTGTCTCGGAGCTTGTAAACATTTTGCGTTACAGAAGGGATATTCTGAAAGGGGGAAAAGAGGAACTCTTCAAATGAATAAAGTTTGTCAGACCCATCTCATGATACTTATACAGTTGTACCTGATTGTAAGGGGTGAGATGGTTTTGATGCAGCTGTTGAGTTCTCTATCCAAAGTGAACTTTGTAACACACAATACATCAAGGCATTATAATCCTGTATCCGCAAAGTTCCATCTAGTGGTTAAATATAAAAAGGGAACTGGTTGGTAGATTTTATGGTCCTTCATTTGAATCAAGCTTCATTCACTGCCTACTGAAAATACATACCAATTAAAAATCATGATTAGCATAGGCCTGTTAAAAAAAGAAAGAATTGCCTTTCATCAGCGTATAATATATGCACAGAAGCGAATCATGGTATCAAATCCTGCATGTAGACTGGGAGGGTGGCCAAAAGAAGTCCGTAATCACTCGATACTCTTCTTTGGAATGGACTGCTTGAGCATTTTCTGAAGTGTTTGGGGGATTCCCGAATATGCTTCCTGTTGGACCAACCTTTATGCTATCTAGTCTGTTAGTTGTACTCTCTCCATGATGCAGTCCCTTTAAATGTGATACAAGTGTGTACAAGCCTCAAGGTGGGTTGTGTGCAAATTTGTCAATTTCCCAAGCAGACTGTGCACTATTGTCATGAATGCACTTCCCCTTGTGGGCTTCCCTGGGTGCTGAACCTACAAGACTGATGCCCCTGTCATGCATACAAACTTCACTAGAGATATTCCTGTAACTTAAAGGGGAAGGCTAGTAACTGGTCAGTGGGAATCAGTGGAAATGCTGGGAGATGATTGTTCCAATCCTTATGGGATTCATTCAAGAGTTCATTGTATATCTATTGTTGTGTGAAAATGATTTGCTTCAGAATGGTCTCATATTCAAGTAATATGCCGTTTAATGCTTCTAGGTTAGCGTCCCTGGTCAGTGACGGAGCATTAATCTGCACATTACTTGAATATGAGACCGTTCTGAAGCAAATCATTTTCACACAACAATAGATATACAATGAACTCTTGAATGAATCCCATAAGGATTGGAACAATCATCTCCCAGCATTTCCACTGATTCCCACTGATCAGTTACTAGCCTTCCCCTTTAAGGGTGAGGCTGTAGCATGAAAGCTATCACGGGGTAAAAAAATCTTAACCTCGAAGCGTCCCTTGTAAACTCGCAAGTGTCCCTGCAAACTCCTAGGTGACGCTGTAGTATGAGAGGTATCCTGGGTAAACTACATGTACCTGTACCATTTGAAAATCGAGGGTCAGCATACGGACAATGTCTTGTGGTCCGTTTCATGCATAATTGTCATAGACTTGTGTACTTGCACTGCAGATATTAAGTGGATGAGATATATTCAGCCAGGAGTTCATTTGCTGTTATGAAAGAAATTGTGCTTGCTTCCTGTTTGAGTCCCTGTTGAATCTTCTGGGTGAACCTCAGAGGGACAAGCACGAAAGGGGTATTGGAGTGCAGTGTGGGATACAAGGTCCCAAAGATGGCTTACATCAGACTTATGCTTCTAGATTACCTCCTGTAATACAATATTGCATGATTAGATATTGATTGTGGAGCTGTTGTGGCTGAGTGAATAAGAGAGCCCGTCTCTGAATGACATGAGCGTGGTGTGGTTCATGGGTTCCAGCCTATGCCAAGCCAAACACGTTTGCCCGTCAGCAAGGCACGTTGTCCACATTAGGCGTGTCTTCATCAGCCCGAAGTTTCAAAATAGCGCGCTATCTTGCGGTTACCAAACTAGTCCGATGTCAAAATAGCGCGCTATCTGTGTAGTGAAGACGCAAATAGCGCGCTATTTGATCAGGAAAATTTCCCCTGAAATCTTGGTCTAGTTCGTGAACTAGAGCGCTAATTCGTAAAATAGCGCGCTATTTCGGGTGCGTCTCCATCAGCCCGAAATTTTCTCGATCCCTCCACGCTTCTGGTTAGTCAGCTGGCTATTGAAAGCGCATGTACAAGCTAGTGATTGTGTATAGTGCATACACTCACGGCGTATTCAAGGATCACGTGTGTGTACTAGGCCTACTGTTGTTGACATCTTTAAAACCAGGGAGGTGATTCCCTGCATGCTAGCTGTTTTTTGTAAACTTCTTCTGGTCCACTCTACTTTAGCTAAAGATTCCTGCAGATTGTGTGTATTTTGGATTTGTTTAAACATTGCAATTCGTTCATTTCATATAAGATGTGTCACTGGACAGAAGAGTAGCGTTATTAATATCCCTTTGGAGAGAATTTGCTGTACTGCTCACCTCCCTGGTTGTAGAATCGTACGTATGGTGTTGTAGGAGATTTTGAGCGGGAAATCCACTTTCGAACAGCGAGCTAGGCAGAGTAATGATGCAAAGTGCGCATGCGTCAATTTTCGGACTAATTTCCCGAAGTAGGCTGTTCGAGCTGATGAAGACGCACATTCGCTCTATCGGGCTATTTTCTAAGACCGCAAAATGTCCCGCTAGTTTGAACTTTGGGCTGATGAAGACACGCCTAATGCTGCTCTCTACCCAGTAAATACAGTTGAACCTCTCTTATCCAGCCTCCCTTTATCCGGATCTCTCTATTATACGGACGCAATCTCGCCGTGATTTTTGTTTTAATAATTACGGGAGGAAAGGGGGATTCCTAACTCCTTGAGAACTCCTACACAAACACACATGAATTACATATTACTTCGAACATGATTAACATACATTACATCAAATTTCCTTCCAAATTGCTTACCTTCAAACATTGTAACATCCCCAAACATCCCCAAATGTGACAACGAAAGGTTGCAGTATACACATTACTACATGTGGTACTACAATTCGCTACCTCAGTACATGTATATGTAAGTGTATAAAGCATTGAGTCTCCCGTATCCGGCCAAATCCCTTATCCGGATGAGCCCCGGTCCCGACTTGTCTGGATACGAGAGGTTCAACTGTAGTACCATCTAGACCTATTGGGAAGATGATGCATTATGGCGGAGGCATACCAGTCACCATAGCAACTTTTCTAGTTTATTTTGTGAGTGTCTTGTCTTTGGTGATGTTGTCAGGGGCAACAAAGATGTAGTGTTTTCCATCTATCTCTTTCATGTCTGAAAATGATAATCCTTTGCTTAAAGGGGCCGTGAAGCCCAAATCAACCTATTTTTCAGGTTTAGGCCAACTTTATGTAATGTTTTGTGCTGATTTCGCATTTACAACTACTTTTTGATGATTCTGATGAATAAAAGAGTTATTTTGAGAGAATATACAGCTCTGGGAACGCCCCCTGAAAAAATGTCAAAAACACGCCCACGGCGCGCGTAAGTCCTCATACGTCATCTCAAGAACGATGCGAGTTCGAGCGCTAGCCAAGCAGACGCTACTCAGCTGTATTATAGCACGTAGTTCTGTTAGCGGATAGCAACACAACTAGTGAGACCTCTAACTTGTTTAGCTATTCTTCTTATGAATAACCCTTCGAGGCTTTAAATCGACAGTAGTATGGAAGAGAGCGCAAGTCACTCTTCCAGTTCAGATTCCGAACATCGACAGTCTTGCTGAATTTTATGACCAAATTCCAGTTATTCTGCCCACTCAACGTGCAGAAATAAGGCCCTAACGTTACGGCTACAGTTTGAGCCAGAGCTCGAAAATGAAGTGGAAGATGAAGGTGCAGTCGGAGGTGAAGACGAGAATGAGCCAGAAGACATTGAGAGGAGGCTGGGCAACAGAGATTGGTAAGTCAAATTGTTGATTTTCATTTAATTGAAATTCTACTGTTTTTTCTGTAGTTCCCTAGTTACCAATTTGCCCCTTACCCGTACTTTTGCGGCTTCGACGTGCATTACCCAATCGGCCTGGGGAGCTGTGCGCGCTTGCCATAGCCGTGCACAATCACTGTCAGCCGAGCCTGGCCGCTCGGCAAGCTGGCCGCGCCATGCATGGCCGTTCTATCGATGTATTCGGGGTATTTAGCGTTGGCGTAGATTTATCGTTGTTTTTTTTTTTTCATGAGCTGGCCTAGGAACTCGTAACTGAATGAGCAGAATTTAGATTTGTTTCGCTCAGCAATCACATTTGCATAAGCTATGATGTTGATTTATGGTAATGGGCTGGACTCTGTATAAAAAGTAAACAACAACAACAACACATTTTTTATTGTGGACTATAGCCAATAGGGAATTATGTATTTATCGGGCTCCCACCAGCTCAGCCCCGGCGGTTTCCCGATGCTGATGCATATACAAACAACAGCTGCGCCTAATCTTGCAACGTGCAAGACGTGACTGCAGTGACTGCACAGTGACTGCACTGGGATCGACATGCTGATGAATGATGATGTTTCATTTCATTAATTATCCCTGCTCTTTATCTGATCATAAAACCTAAATCTGAAATTTACGTGCATTCTTACAATGAACAGAATTTTAATCAGGCATTTTTAGGGCTGCCAACTCTCGTGCATTGAGCGTTGAGCCGTTTGATAGACTCGTCACACTCATTTTGGTCCTTTCTCACTCTTATTTCATTTGCATGCATTTCTATTGATCTCACTCATTTTGACTCCTGAATTATAGCATTGGCCTATGGGAGTCTCACTCTCAACTAGATAAGTTTCCAGTGTTGGCAACCCTGCATTTTATTGCTTGTCCTGAAAATCTTACAGCAGAATAGGCCCTACATGTAGCTGCATGTAGGCTACCTAGGTTCTAACATTGTTAGATCTATCTATAACGTTATTAGAGTTTAGACCTCACATAGGGCTAGGCCCCCCTATGTGGAAATTCTTTTCTTTTTCTTCAACAATTGTAATATTTTTAATCAATGTTTACGTCAACTAAAGAGACAAACTCTGATCATTCCAATTTCAGAGCAAAGTGTTAATTTTTTGTTTCATCTAGTACCATATCATCTAGTATTATGATTTTGTTTTTACTTCATTTAAATTCATTGATTTACATACATCTTTTTCTTCTACGAGTATTTGATACTAGTGTATTTATACATGGGGGAGGGGGGAAGGATTGCAAATATTGGCTGTGGTGCATGATAATGAATTTTGGCAAACTTGTAATATATTGCAAACCATGCCTCAATGACATAATATCTCGTGTACATTTCACACAAGAGGGATACTTAGTAGCTATACACACTTTTTTCAACCTTGCATAATAGCAGATGGGAACTTGGGAAAGAGGTCATATGTAATATGATACTGGAAGTGTTCCTAAAAATACTTATTTTGAATCAAAAAAGTTATTTTTGTCACACATTTTTTATTTCAGAAAGCAAGCAATAATCCTCATTTCCTTGATCCCCCATTTCTGTCTTTTGTTCAGGTGCTCATGCAGTGGAGGATGTGTTGCCATGCCGATGGTCAAGGAGTCTGTGTGCTGCAAAGAAATCGCACGAGTGGTGGCAAAGATGGACTCTTTTGCTGGCGACGACTTGGATTGCATCACCATGCACCTAGGGTTCAAGACCATTTTTGCCTGGATGAATATGTATTACACTTAGAGACTGCATACTATCAGAATACAAACAACAATATGATGAAGATGCCAGAGGTGATGCCACAGACAACAAGTAAGTGTTTTTATGTTTTTGTTATTATTTTTTGTGTGTTTTATAAGAATTTTAGTTATACTGTAGTTTAGATTTGAAATATGCTTGAATATACCCAAGTTTGTTTGTGTGTGTGTGTTTTTTTTTGTGCCAAACTTTTAGGCCAAAAAAGTGAAAACCCATTCACAAGAAATAGTGTATAGGCCCTATGTTACATATGCAGCCTTTGACTGATATTTTCATGGATACACTGTACACAGATCTAGCATTGGTGTCTTGCTTAACATGTGAACAATTAAAAAATTATTGAATTAAGGGGAAGTTGTTAGGCCATTATCTAGCGTACGTTCACTACTGAGTATACATGTGTGGATTAAATGTATGCACGAGTACACATATGAGTAATTTGCACTGGCATAGGTGGGGTCACAGGACCGTGCCCCCCTCCCCCCTTGATCGGGGAGAAAAAAAAAAAAAAAACAAAAAAAAAAAAAAAACAAAAAAAAAACTCTAATATGGACTTTCAGTGCGTGCCATTTCATGAACTGATATTCAAAACTCTCCCTACCGTAGGGGGTGTATCCCCTCTCACACCCTCTCCCACTCGGTCGCCTTGGCCACCAACCCCCCCCCCCCCACCCTCCACCCCAGTTGAAACTTCACCACAGTGGCAATATGAAAGCCTGATGTACATGTAATATGTTCATGCACTATATATCTCTACAGTCATCTAGAATCACATAAAGGCATATTTCACACTATTGCTAATCAATATCTGATGCACATTAAGGAAACATTGGGAAAGAAAAGGAAGCCATTTATCAAAGAAAATTTAACTTCTTTGATTTTTTAATTCTCTCCATTCTAAATTTCAAATTAAGTGCATGTACTCTTTCTTTCCTTTCTGTACAGGAGAAACCGCCATGTTGCCTACCGACAGCTAGCGAGATGGCGTTGGAGAATTCCTTGGAAGATCTGTGCGGTTACCACTGCCTTCATCTGCGGTTAACATGATCAGCAAAACATTTCCATCTAAGGAGTACAAGGGATTCCAGCTGTAAAACCCATAAAGAGACTGACATTTACAGATTTTGACCTTGACCTTTGACTGCTGACTTTTGACCACTGACCCCCAAAGTTGCTATAATCACTGCCAGTCAGTATACTTTCACATATACTAACTTCAATGAAGATACCTTAATTGAAGCATTTGCAAGAAATAGAGAAAAACTAGAAATTTCTACATTTCAACTTGACCTTTGACTTTTAATCTCATGACCCATGTTGTCTGTTGAGAATCTTTATTTGGTAGTACATGCATACACTAAGTTTCAAGAAAATACCTCCAGGCATTGCATAGATATGGGGGGGGGGGGATAGAAAAATTTTGAACATTTGACCTTGACCGTTTGACCTTGAGCATGTGCACCTGAATGTTGATAGGCAAAACTTTGCCCATGCACTCAGTTATACATTCCAAGTTTCATTAGGATTTGTACCTTAAACTGTTAGTTACGCTGTCCACAAAATTCATTACAGACGGACGGACACGTGAACTGACGAACAGACAACTTGAAAACACACAATGCTTCCGCACTACTTCGTGGCAGTCAATCAATCAATCAAGATAAATAAAATGTGTGATTACCCCAAGCACACAATCCTATCCCCAACTGAAGCCCTCTGTTTGATTTTCATATATGTTTCTGTGTTGAAAAAAAAAAAATAATCCATAGCACCATAATAGAACATAGTTTCTAAAAATAACAAGTGAAAATGTTCACTTTTGAAGGAATGAATATGAGAAAAGAGTGAATTCTGAGTGAAATTAGAGTCAAATCGGAGTTATCTCTGAGGTCACTCCACAAAAGTGGAAATACAAATTGTCACTCAAATTTCACTGTAAATTCATTTTTTTTTATTCAATCCTCCAAGAGTGCATATTTCTTGCTTGTTATTTTTTTAGAGAGTACATGTTCCATGAAACAAAATCATGCACAACCAATAGACACACACACACACACACACACACATATTACACAACAACAAAAAAGTTTCATTTTGTGCATTCAACAGTGGGAAAAAAAATCACAACACAACTTCATAGTTTGGCAAGAGCTTCTCCATTATTCAAAAAGCTGCATGATCAAAGAACAGTTGGTACTCATCATATAACACGTCAAAAGGAAAATTGTATGAAAAATAATCCAAAAAGAAAAAAGCTACATTATGTAATTAAAAAATCATATCAAACAAATATAGCATCTGAAAAGGACAAAAAACAAACTCATGGTCAAGAAAACTTCCATAACACAAACTGTGCTTGGTATTCTTTCATGTACACTGTACATGTTTTATCTAAAGCGCTCAACTAAATGCTCAGGGCTCGACACTAACTTTATTTTTCGGTGGCCCGATGGGGCCACCAAAATCATCAATTTCAAATTTTTGGTGGCCCGAGAGAAAAATTTGGTGGCCCGGAAAAAAAAAAAACATTGATAAAAGTCATTTTTTTTTTTAATAAGTCGCACACTCACTGCATGCATTTATGCATTTCCGGCGCAAAAAGTTACGAATTTATTGACACACTTTTCCAAAAATTTTGGTGGCCCGAGGTGGGCCACCAAATTTGCCCTTTTCTGAAATTTGGTGGCCCGACTTTCATTTTTGGTGGTCCCGGGCCACCGGGCCACCGTTAGTGTCGAGCCCTGATGCTATTACCTTAAATGCAACATTCTCTGACATGATCTCTTTTGCAATGAAGTTTTCATAAAATGTTGAGAAATTACTGCCCAATACT
Source organism: Diadema setosum (assembly GCA_033980235.1). NCBI lineage: Eukaryota > Metazoa > Echinodermata > Echinoidea > Diadematoida > Diadematidae > Diadema > Diadema setosum. Next base: position 24,122,975 of record CM067066.1, on the reverse strand, counting down.
AACAAGAACTTTGTGCACAATTTACATGAAAGTAAAACTAGAAATAGATGTGAATGTACAGGAGCGGATCCATGAATTCCATAAAGGGGAGGCGCCATTCTAAATTAACCCCCTCCCCTTTTTGTTATATTTCTTTTGTTTAACAAAAAAAGAATAAAGAGGGGTGTTGCGCCCCCTCTGGATTCGCCACTGATGAAGTTTGACAGTATGCTTCTCTGTGACTTTGATTTACAGTATCGCAGTTGACCTTGCCTAAATATAACTCCCATTTACATGTTATTGGCATTAACTGCATTATTGTCTTTGTTAAATCTCTTTGTACAGCTTGTATGCGGGGTACTCCTTGTTTTATTGTACCGCTATTCTTTTTGGTGACCACAAAAAGTGCAAGGTTGTAAAAGTTGAAGGTGATTAGATATCTGCACAGTACTTCAATATACATCATCTCTTGACTGTGTGGTAATTGGCTCAACTGAAATAAAATATAAAAAAGAAAACTATATGGCTAATGCTTGGTCAGGTACAAACACAAAGGGTGTCTTGCACAAATAGCTACAGATCATCACAAACACCAACTTTGACTTTAACTACTAAAATGCTGTGGAAGTTTTGATAAAACTTTGGTTAACATGGCATCACTTTGTCTGAAAAACACACAAAAAATAAGTCTTGCACACCTGCACCTTCATTTCATCACAAACACCAATTTTCATGACAATTGTCAATCACCTGCCCGACTAACGTCACACTGATACCTATCACATACCCCTTCACACTATGTTTGGCGGGTGTATGATAATCTGCCAGAGGAAGGAACTGAGTACACCTGGGAGTAATTTTATGATAATAATGTAAGACTATGCAATCCAAGCCACAAGTTAACCTCTTTCATGTTTGAATGACTGTATAGTAGACTCCCATTATATCAAAGTCCTTGGGACCCACAGTTTTCTTTCGTTATATTGAAATTTTGTAATAACCGAACAAATAAACAATAAAAACACATAAAGTGGATAATGTGTAGCAGCACAATGAGTCACACTTTCATTTTCTAACTTTACTGAGAATTGTTTACGTCGGGGTCACCAGTGAAGGGATTTCGTAGTAAGATATAGTAGGGCGTAGAAAATATCCTGCTACTCACCATTCGTTGTTTTTATACACACAATATCTCCCGCGTTTCCGAGCTGCGCTTGGAGTCGATGCTGTTGCAGGCAATGGTCCTCCAATTGAGAGTTCAGTTATTGCACTTTCCCGTTTGGTATATACACAAAAACATAACGCGACACAAAGTATAATTCCAGTAAATATGGCGAAGTAGCACAATGTTGAATGCTCCACGAGACGGCGAAGTTAGAGATGGAAAATAGAGATAGATTGAGAGAGAGAGAGAGAAGTTCGCGAACCAGTTGTTTTCTAGTTCATTGTACATATTATTTTGTTACTCTCGCTCACCTGCGAACATTCTACTCTATTTTTTTACACTCATCGATTGCTCCTACATCTCATTTTGCAGCAATCTAGGGGGGAGCTACTTGTAGCAGCACAATGAGTCACACTTTCATTTTCTAACTTTACTGAGAATTGTTTTCGTCCGCTCGCTGACCATATCCGCTAGTGGTCACTCTACGAGGTAATACAAGCACATTTTTACGACCGCTCTGGCCCTCTGTATCGCGAGCACTCATATATTATCATCTGTCACATTCCTCGCGAACAACGTAACTTCACCTCCGGTCACTCCTATGGTCACCATGACAACGCGAGATGGACATCCTTTCTAACCAATCTCCGTCTTTTCTTCGCTCCACGTCTCAAAGGAATTTCGCACGCATGCTACAATTCTTCATTCACAAAATTCAACTTTTCACACACACAACACTTCTTGACCAGCTTTCGACGTGAAAGCACGAAAACGCCAAGTTGTCAACTCGCCAAACTTCATCATCAAACATCGGACTCGCGAACTTCTCTCTCTCTCTCTCAATCTATCTCTATTTTCCATCTCTAACTTCGCCGTCTCGTGGAGCATTCAACATTGTGCTACTTCGCCATATTTACTGGAATTATACTTTGTGTCGCGTTATGTTTTTGTGTATATACCAAACGGGAAAGTGCAATAACTGAACTCTCAATTGGAGGACCATTGCCTGCAACAGCATCGACTCCAAGCGCAGCTCGGAAACGCGGGAGATATTGTGTGTATAAAAACAACGAATGGTGAGTAGCAGGATATTTTCTACGCCCTACTATATCTTACTACGAAATCCCTTCAAATGTTACGGCCCAAATTTTTACTTGGTTATAACTGGAATTTCGTTATAACCGTGTTTGTTCTAACGGGAGTGCATTTTACATCATATGACATACACTGTATATAATCTTGACATCCATATGATATATATATATATATAGATGATAATATGTGTGTCATAAGCTAAGTTATTGCTAGAACAGCCTCCCAAAGCATACAACATGATTATGAACATGATACAGTAAATGTACATGTATCACAGAAAACAGGGTCCAGAGTGAAACCATGAAAAATTGTTCATGTTTTCATGATACCTTCGTCTATAACTATGTGTCTAGCATACTTCTTGCATATGGATGAAAGGCCTAGGAAGAAAGCCTATAGGATGGATAATCAGGTATCCAGACAGAAGTGGCTAGTATGCTGGCGAATGAGCTCATCCTTGGCCTGGTATGTGTACTGGCTGCTAAGGAATGGTGGGCATCTTTCTTTTCCAGTTCACTTGCGCTGTAGTTGACACTCCAACGGGATACCTCTTCCATGAGGTCATGAACATAGGCTGCCATAAGAAAAGAAAATATCATAAAAAATGTGTATATATTTGTTTTAGAAATACATATCAACAAGCATGGTTCTATTAAAAAAGGAAAACCAATACATATACACACACACATATGAAATATATATATATATATATATATATATATATATATATATATATATATATATATATATATATATATAAATATATATATACACTAGGTGTTACAAAAAAGCATTTCCTACTTTGGATCCTCAGTAGTTCAAAAGTATGTATCAGATAACACTGACATTGATATGTGCAATAGCTGATTAATGTACAATTTTTTTTAGAGGTGCTTTAGAAATGATAGCATAAATCAGATTCAGTAAAGTTAAGATTCATTTTAAAGTTAGATTTCAGATTCTGCTCTGTTTTCAACCCTCTGTACAAAATGTAAATTTTGCACAGGGGTCAGATGTGTATGGGAGTGTGTGGTTAACACCCTGACAATGGTCCTGAACAATGGTCAGGATTGGAATGGTCTATTACATATTCATGAGAAATTCCACTTTCACAGCTAGTCTTTATTCATCCTGAAATGTAGTGTATGCAAGCACATGAAAACATGTGCTGATTTTGTTCATCCGTGCATGCATGTTACTCTTTACCATGAATTCAGACTAACAGTAACAGTGCCTAGGGCAATCCATCATGAATTATTAATAAAGCATTCATGTGCCTTGGAGCAATAGTCGGGAAGCCTAGTGAGCAGAGCTCTGAAAAGGTGGTATTCGTGGTATTCATGTCTATTGTTCAGGGTCATTGAAAGCACACACTCACATACACATGGCTCTTGTGTGTAAAGTTCAATTTTGTACAAAGGGTTAAAATTGACCAAAGCCTGGATATTTACTTTTAAACCAATCTCTGATTTAACGAAACTGATTAATGCTCTCATATTCAAATCACCTCCAACTAAAATGTAGACTATTCAGCTATTACTTATATCAATAAGAGTGGGATTTTTTTTTTTTCTTTTTTAACTAGTATATGGTTGGGGATAGGGCTGGTGGAGGGACATGGTGTGATTCTTTCAGCATAGCAGAAGAAACAATAACATTAAAATGAGAGATAAGGGAAGGTGATAACCAACAAGTGATCCCACTGAAGTTGACAAGCTAGATATGAAATATTACGTATTTCTTTTTTTTTGGGGGGTGGGGGTGGGGGGAGGGAAGGGTGACTCAGAACCCCAAAGAACCATGCCTACATATTAAAACACATAAATAGACAAAAAGCAGGCCATTGAAGGACAAAGAACTTTCAGATTTTGAAGAAATGTGTTGAATTTGTATCGCAACAAATGAACAAAAGATACATCACAACATGGCAGAGTTATAATTTCAAGTAATCTAAATTTAATTTCCATACTTTCTTTATCTGTGTACATTATTATTTCTGGTCTGTGATCATTCTTTTCCTGTAGAGAGGGTAATGACAAAATTATATTCACTTACAGAATGAGACCTTTCCTTTGCATACCTTAACTGATGCTTTCTCAGGCTTATACTTGGGCGTGATGACTTTGTACCGCTTTTTCCCACTCTTGGTAGTTGCCTGCGGACAGTTGCTATTGGCATTGTAGTGGAGTGCAGCTAGTTGGAGTCTGAAGTAGAATTTGAAACCAATAAATCAATTTTAAAAGTCTCTGGTTTGAACAAATCCTTATATAGTATTGAATTCCTGAGGCTGGAGAGATTCCTGAGGGGATCATGCTCATGGCTAGCAAGAAGCTCATCCAGCATCTGTAATGTGAAACAAGAAAAGTTCATGATTGTGCCTTTGATTTGGTCAATGGCATATGCCATGAATGCTCAAAATTGACAAATACTAGTAAATAAGAAACACAAATGTAATAAGAAAGCATATTTATAGAATATATGGTCAACTTCATTTAAAAAAAAAAAATCCATAGGATACATGCCAAATCAGTTCCTTACAAAATGTTTGTAATTCTCACAACCTGCAGTTTTACAGCGTGGTTGAGCAATGATCTATAATCATAATAAGAAATTCTCATTTGTCAAGCTGACTGACAAGCACCTGATAATATATTCAGATGAATAAACTTAAACAGCCAAGAAACTATGGAATAAAATGTATAGGTTTTAACTCTCTCAAGCACTAAATCTGCACCTACGTAAAAGCATTTAATCACAGGTTCACATTTTCCACACTATCGTACAGTGGTACCGTATATATCCTGACAAAATATTATGCAGCTAAAATATTTTTAGCTCGATAAAATGTCAGATTATGCATTCAACAAAATAGCTATGCTTCATCTAACACTCTCACGCAATCTTGATCGTGGGTAGAAGCATTCACAACTGTACCGTACCTATGGGGGGGGGGGGGCATTGTGCACTTCTGCCCCCTACGATTTTACAAGGAATTTTTTTTTTTCTGCTTCTCAGCTGATATTCGATATTGGAGGGAGAACATGTAACAGTTACTATGCAAAGCTACCCACCCAATTTCATCCTCCAAAATTTTGTGACATGCACTATGTAGCTCCCCCCTCCCCCCTCCCCATAAGCTCCCTGGACTTGTACGACTTGAAACCCGGCAGTGGATCACTGACAAAATTGTCAGTAACATCAGTTACTGATGCATTTTTTTTTTCTTGCAGTTCTTTAGAAATGCAGATTTGGTGCAAAATTTATAATTCTATATATTAGCCACAGTAAGGCTACAATGTACCTTGTATACCGGTACCTACCTTTAAACTATAGCTATATCAATTGCAATTCAAAGGTATTTGCATTTTACCGGTACTACAGACTACAGAATGTTGTAAAAGCACTGTATAGTAACATCAGTTACGGTACAGTACCATGGTACCGGGACTGTGGAATTGCCCATATGGATAAATTGCAAATGAAGTCTGCATCTATTACACATAGACACAAACCTACTGATATTGACCCATGGATGTGTCTGCATTTATGGTCCTGGCCCTTCTGCCTTGATGCGACTGAGTTGCGACTACAGTTTATGTCACTGCCTTTCTTCACAATTAGGACGAGCAAGTTCTTTGTCCATACAACTTTGACTTTGAATTTGAACTTTGTCTTGACTTTAGAACATAGGTGATCTATAAGGCTTTCTTTGACTGAGTTACAGCCATAGAGGTAGGTACCCCAAACCAGTATGCTCTTATTTTTTTTGGGGAAAAAAAAAACTGAGCCTGTCATCATGTACTAACCACCCCGTTATTTGTATATCTATATCATTCGGATTCATTGTCATTGCTATCGAGTATACCCATGGTATTTCATTTGCCACTGCAACTAGTGTAGTGTATTGATTTATGACTGCAGTCACATCACACTCACACTGACACAGTCACAGAGCATACCTGCTACCGTGACATATTCGATTCACGAATGAAAACACAAAGAAAGACCCCACATTTTTACCGAATTTCTAATTTTGTATGTAAATGCCGAACCTACAAAAACGCAATATCGGTCCCCTCTTGTTCTGCGTGTGCGTCTTCACTAGATCTAGACGTGGTCTACTGGTATGTGCAAAGTTTATGGAGGTTGAAAGCAGTCACCGGCTATGACGAAATGGAGTGCACAGTGCAGTGGTGAACTACAGTATTTCACGGTAATGCCGAACGAACGTAGTCGTAACCCGTAACCGATAGTCATTGTGGTACTCACTCTCATTTTCCTCCTCTTCTCAGCGGCTGGTTGTTGTTGCCACTCCTCTTCAACTCGGACGATTCGCCTTGCTGCAGTGGCAGTTTAATTACAGGCAAAGCATCGGGCTTCAGCCTTGCCCTTAGCAATCTGAAATTGGTTATGCAGCCCCTCTTCGAATGCATCCTCGGGACCGGGGAAGTGGGCGCTGCACACGTACACCAAACTTGAGCTGCTGGGCCCGTCCCAATCGGCCCTTGTCAGTTTTACTCGTGTGGTCCAGATTCTTCGTAGATTTTGATCGTTGTGAAAGGTGTGAATGCTTCGTTTACAGGGTGTAGCTAAGATCTCTTCAAACTATATTTTTGCAATCAAACGTTTAACAACCCGACGTCTTGCGAATAATCAACACACAACAGCGGGGTACACATACGCGATACGTGGGTAGGTATGGGCCGTGTGCGTATTAACGTGTAGCAGTGTCGTCTGCTACGAAAGCTTCGGTTCTTGAGATGACGTATTCGGTCACGTGACTCACATTTGTCGAAATTTCACTTTTTTAAGGGGCGGAGCTTAGGAACTTGGACATATACAAAATCAGGGCAGCAAAATTGGATTTTCTCTCTTACAGGTGCTTTTTACAAACAACTGGTGAAAGATTATCAAAGAATTAACACATCTTAGCCCTCTCAGAGCTCAAATTTTTGGATTTCACGGCCCCTTTAAATGGCTGTTAAATTGCACAGAATTTTGGCATGTGAAAGTGTTTGCTTCAGCATGAGTCTTGATTGCCCGTACTTTTGTAGTGTTGGTGAATGAACGTTTGGCAAACATGTAGTCCTGAAATATCAATTTCTTGAATGTAAGTCATCAAAATGCCCTGACAACATTTTGTAGGTCTTTTTGGGAGATCTGTGTGACAGGAAGAGAAAGCCTTTGAAGTTTTGAACAATTCTTGAAACAAACATGGATTTCATTTCACATGCATAGAAATCTCATTGTTGTTGTTGTTTTTTTTTAACCAAAAGTTGTGTTCTCTTTTTTTTTTTATGTTGGATTATAGTCATAATTTATGTACTGATATTCTTTCTAGGTATTTTCCTTCTGCTTCATCTCATGGCAATCTGTGATAAGATCTGTCATATTACTGTAATGATTGTTACACAAGGCCTTGGGGGTGGACTCCAAACTGAGAGTTGCAATATCTCCGGGATTTAAATTTTGATGTTTCACTTTTTCACTATTTTTTTTTAAAGTATACTACAGCTGCATATATTATGATACAATGGAAGTATCACTTTCAGTTTATTTATATAAATTTCTAAGATTTCTGCAGTATAAGTCATGTAAATAACAGGTAAAGGTCATCGTTATGTGGGCAATGCATACCAGTTTTGCCTCAGATATCGTAGAATGCTTTGCAGATAAGCTGCCTGCAAAAAGTCCTTTACCCATCCAGATATGGAAAAAAAATCCCTCAATTAGCCAGAATACACCAATTTAATTAGTTGATAAAATAATATGCCTAACATAATTCAATAATTTAATATCTCTGGTTGTGAGTCCCTTTGCTGGTCGTAAAGCGGTAGTTATCCTATTCAGGTATAATAGCCTGGCTTTGGTTTATTAATGTACATGACAACTTGTGGGATCCCTCCAGCACTCGCACATTATAAATGTCATAGCAACAAGATATCATGCATTTTTAAATTCATAATTGAAATCCATTTTGCAGGCAGTATCAGTTGTGGCTACAACGTCAAGCATGCAACACCACCGGCAAGCTTTATGGTGGTCAGGAAAATTTGTGATTAGGGCATGCATAAAGTTTGCATGAATTATTAAATCAGCTTATTGCGATCTGTCATATGTGAGCTACAATTATGCCATCAATTATAACACCTGTCAGCAGTACTGTACCGTCTTGCTTTATCATGAATTAGAAACATAGATTTGCATTATAAACTAAAGAGGCAAATTAATTGCATGATCCTTTCACCCTCCCTGTGACAAGAAATCAGACTCATTGAGATTGGAAAAACAGCAACAAACAAACAAACAACAGCAAATAAAGCAAAACAGAAAATATTTAAGCCCAAAAACAAAACAACATAAACGTGGAAATACAAACACCAAAGTTATGATGTTCAAATGTCCTGTTTACACCTAGGCTAAATGTCAAAACGCTGAATGTCAAAACCAGTGCATTTTCTGAAACTGAGGTTTTGTTTAGTTCCACATTGTCATATTTGTGTACTGTATTGATATTAGCAAGTGCTCTTTGTTCAAATCTGTATGCACAGTGAGCTTGTGCATTTCCCACAGACATGCCCTCCTTCTGTGCATCTGAATTTAATACACACGGTAGTTGATTGGTTTCTGGGTAGTGTATGCTGGCTGCATGTGCATATCATTGGGTCCACACATTTCCCTTGAGCCAAATTGATATTCATTAAAGATTGCGACCAAGGATGAGTGATCAATACATACAAAATGTGACCCGTCACATCTAAAGCAGCCGTAAGTCGCTGGCACCACAACCAAGAAAAATCAAATTTTAGTTGAGGTACCGATAAAAAAAATCAGAATTTAGATTTTTGGCTGATTGAAAGTTATTGGATTTTATCTACCACTTGCTCAAATTTCAAGGTGTTAATACCAGAAAAAGTGTAAAATATTCAGTTATTTGTAGGCATTTTTTTCAGCGTGTCAATTTTTGTTGCACAGCTTGAGCAAGGGCCTCAATTTTACAAGCTCCGCCCCCTAGCACCTGCTCGAAGCTGATTGGCTGGTTTTACTGAAGTTGTTCACTGCCCAAGCGCAAGTTACAAAGCACGATCGATCGTAAACTCGGAGCGTTATTGTTTCTATTGAAAAGAGGACTTCAGCGTAGTTGAATTGAACAGTAGCGCGCGCCCTGTCGGCTGACGTAATCCTGTGATCAGTTGTGGTCCTTATACCGTTGATTGGCAAGTCCGCCCACCTTGCTTGGCCAGTAGGTCTGAATGGCGCGGCTTTTGTGCTTTTCCGACGAACGCAGCCTCTGTTGTACCCCACCCAATACCAGTGCACTGGAGACCGAGTCACTTTCTCACAAGCAAACTGACATGTGCCGTAAGCCGCTTGAGAAACCCCCTTTTTTCTAATGTTAATTAAGACAGAAATCTTTCTTCAATCCTTCTGAAATTTTTATGCCTCCGCCACGAAGTGGTGCCGGAGGCATTATGTTTTCGGGTTGTCCGTCCGTCCGTCCGTCCTTCCGTCCGTCCGTCCGTCCTTCCGTCCGTCCGTAATGAATTTTGTGGACAAGGTAACTATCGAAACCTGTTGAGATATCCTAATGAAACTTGGCATGTATGTGTATTAGGGGGTGAAGTTGTGCCTATCAACTTTTGGGTGCACATGCTCAAGGTCAAAGGTCAAAAGGTCAAGGTCAAATACATAAAATTTCACTATTTCTACCATATTTATTGAATGCCTGAAGATATTTTCTTGAAACTTAGTGTATACATGTTTTACCCAATTAAGATTCTCTGGTGAAAGTTTGGGTCATGAGGTCAAAGGTCAAAGGTCAAAAGGTCAGGGTCAAATACATAAAATTTCACTATTTCCACCATATCTATTGAATGCCTGAAGAGATTTTCTTGAAACTTAGTGTATACATGTATTACCCAATTAAGATTCTCTGGTGAAAGTTTGGGTCATGAGGTCAAAGGTCAAAGGTCAAAAGGTCTAGTAAAAATATTAAAACTTCTTTTTTTTTTCCGTACCTTGGAAAATTGTTCAAGGTATCTTCATGGAACATAGTATATACATGTACTGACTGGAAGTGATTATCTAGAGAATGTAGGGTTCATGGGGTCAAAGGTCAGGGGTCAAAGGTCAAGTGCAAGACTTCAAAATGTTACTATTACCCTCATATTTATGCAATGCCAGCAGGGTTATTTTTTTGCACTTGGTGTATGCGTGTGTAACCTAATAGAAATTCTCTGGAAAGTTTTTTTTCTTCTTTTTTTTGCCTCAAAGGTCAAAAGGTCAAAGATCAAGTTAAAGTGCTGAACTAACTTTTTCCTCCATATCTCGGAAGTGGCTCAAGTTACCTTGAAACTTAGTACATATTATGCATGTTCTACCTGAAAGTAATTATCTTATGAATTTTAGGGTCAAGGGCCAGATGAAAATGGTAACAATTTACTATTCAATTCAGAAATTGCACTTTTTCTCCACACCTGTACCTTGAAAATTACTCGATGCCTAAATGTATGAATGGGTCAAAGTCAAGTTAAAGTCCTTAAATCCCTAGATACATGCTCTCCTATTCATCCAATTAAACCTACGTCAAGGAAGGTGAACATTCAACACATTTGTGACAAACTTGTCATTCCAATATTTTGCCAATTTTGTGAAAATTTAATCACACAGTGTCCACATGTACTATCTAGACCTATTGGGAGAATCATGCATTATGGCGGAGGCATACCAGTCGCCAAAGCGACATTTCTAGTTTGAGTATGAAGTCATATATATTATGATGCACTGTGTGAATTTTCATAAGTAGTGGTTCAACAAAATTTGTTGTTGCTAAGGAGATTATGTATGCGATATTTTCCGTCCCGTATGGCAGACACTCTTGGAATGAAAAAGAAACTGAGAGTGAACTTTGATAGCGATTTTCTCCGTATTTTGTTGTCACAAAATTCCCTTGTTTGTCACATTCAATTTGAAATATCTCTGGATGCAAAGCACATCTTGTAATGGATTATACATCCAATTAAAGCATAGAGACTGGACTAACAAAATGTATTGTTAACAGAAAATTTGAAGAATCTGACTTGTGGCTGCTTTTGACGTGATGGGTTACATCAGAAGGGCAATGAAGTTGATTGTTTTATAGCAAATAATGAATTCATGTGGAGAAACAAGTGTCACACTGCATGTCTCCCATACTGTCATTCATCAGTAGACAAGACAAAATGTGTACCATTCTTACAATACACTGTATTCTTGTGTACCATAAAAAAAGTATGGAGCACTGTCATACAAGAAGGATCACGTTTTCACTGATCAGCAGAGAGTGAACATCTACAATACTGGCAAACGAAATCCCTGAAATGCCATTGGAATAAAAAAGAATAAAGAGCCCGTATTATTAGAGATGGGTTTCAAAAGTACATTTCTTGTGGAGTGTCCAGGCAGTTGCCTAGCAACTTCCAGTAAAAGTCTGGAAGGTGAGAAAACCCCTGACAATTACATGATGTATCTGTACATGTGTATGTAAACTACCCAGTTAGCACAGCTGATGACCACAGCAGGCTGTGTACGGTCTTTTATCCTGTATTTAGGACACACAGGAAGGACATTCCCATATTATCCTGTGCAACAGTAGCGTTGTTCTCATTGCAACAATTTCGAAATTTGGGTCGCAATCAGGGTCGTGTCTCTTTTGATTTGGTGTTCTCACTGTGACAAATGTTGAAACTTTTTGGGTCACAATTATTTGCGAAGTAGAGCTGACTTGCACATGTTACAAACATGTTATGAATGGTATGTTTACTAGTCTACGTCACAGGGCCAATTCAAACTGCTGTGGCACGCCACAGCTGGTAATAATGACAAAAGTAAAGTTGGGCTTGAGAAAAATAGATTCTAAGTGAGAGGAAATACATCTTTGAAAAGCAGGAGATGCACAGCTTGGAGCAGAAAAATTGAAACTACATGGGGAGAATGGGAGATTTTGAGAAAAGTAGCCTCAAAGTTGAAGATCTCCTACCAGAACGAGAGTTGGAGCAACAGTTTTCTAAAGAGCTGATACAGGGTTATAATATATTTATCCCACCGTATCCCACTTCTGTCAAGAATAAAGAACTAAACTTTTAGAGAGGTTACCCTAAATATTCTAAGTGATCCTAGAGTATATTTTCGTGAAAAGGAACTAGTTTTGTTTTGTTTTGTTTTGTTTTTATTTGTTTATTTTATTTTTTTAATGAAATTGTACTTTGTATGAACATCAACTCTATGAGCACAGTATATAGGTTCAAGACCTGCATGTGTCCGTGTTACAGTACACCAGCTCGGGCAGCCATCCTTGCTGAGATTCATACTAAGTGATAAGTTTTGTGTGGAGCTTCAGTTAGATTTGCATGGCTTGTCCGTGGTATTATAGAGTTCCTATGCAAGAAACTACCGGTATAGATTGGTATAAAGGAATATTAAACAGTGGGATAGTCTGGGTTGCTTGCGTATGACCCAGTCACCAAGGTGAGTGCTGCAGCAGAAATCAATCAGAACCTAATTACGATTATTTATGTGACCATGCCCATAAATCCTGGATTCTGACAAGCCCGATGTCATTTAAGCCGGAGTAATTGCAGAAGAGGATCAGTTCTTTGGTCAAGGGGCCACTCTGTATACCATTACTGTCCCTTGGATTTTGGCTCTAGGGAGTTAGGTCAGTGTTTTTATTTAAGATTCCCTAGGGGCCTGGCATGGACAGAACTGCACATAAATCAATCCTTGTGCTACATGTACTAGTAATTTCTGGAGCAGCAAACTTGCTTGTGGATGAATTTATGGAATGAGTACAGATTATACAGCGCAATTGGCAAACTGAGAAAAGCAGGGTTTTCAGACGCAAATTAGATGGTATAGGTATACCAAAACAGTATGGCTATATGATGAATTTACACGTCTGAATGCTAACAAAACGATGTATGATGAAACGACGATCAGAGCATCGTTTCGAACTAAAACTCGATAATGATATCAGCATTCCATCATATCCATTATGTGTCTGAAGGTATCGTGACCATAGAATGGTATAAATAACTGGGCGGGGCTTAATAAATATGGAGCGCGTGTGAAAGGTAACCCTATTCCTTTCACTAGCGGTGATGTCATGATCAAAACAACATGCGCAGTGGGAAACAGTGCATCTATACAACATTTTCCAGAAGGTCGAGAGTAGGGTCTGAACGGTCTGTCTGCTATATGATGATTCTGTAGGGCTATAGAAGTTACTTCTAATCAGCGTGACTTTTGTATCACTCTGATTTTGTCTGTTTTTTTTTTTTTTTCAACTGCATATGCCGAATGAATAATTATACTAATTAGTGAAAATAAAAATGGTATGGAATCTGTGTTGGTAGATATTAACTACTTCACCTTATTTGAACCAGGAAATTTGATTGGTGAGGATGGTGCACCACCTTCAAACCCTAATGTGATTTTTTTTTTTTTTTTTTGTAGCTTGCTGGGAGTAGGCCTACTGTTCATATTATTGTCTGAATAATTGCCTTTAAGAAGTAAAGAAAATCCACAACAGTGATTTTCTGAATGTGACTAGCTCAATAATCACTCAAAAAAAAAACTCAAAACAAAAACAAAAACAAAAACAAAAACAAAACAAAAACCAATTCTCTTCACAACTGCGTATTATAAAATTTTTCCTGCATTGATTTGAGTATGTTGTACAATGTGGCCTGATCAAGTTTGGTTGTTAGCGCACTTGAACCAAAAACGAGAGTGAGCTGTTGCGATCATCCATCATCCGGAGTGTGTTGTCCGTTGTACGTCATTCATAAAATTTTTAACTTTTTATCGAAAACCTCATGAATTTTTGTGTAGCAGCTAACATCTGTAGAGTGATATAAGAGTCTTAATTTGTTCAAAGAGCTACCGTGCCCCCCCCCCTCACTCCCAGGGTGCCTCAAAGCCCCCTCCCCCCTTAAAAAGTGATCTTTAAAAGTCTTCTTCCCTAGTGTAGAACCAGAAGTGACTGAGATGTTATGATTAAATACACAAATGTACATTAGCAAGTGTAAAGTCTGTTTATGGCAGATCCAAGCTTTACCTCGTGGCTCAAAAGTGATCTTTACTTTATTTAGTGCTTCTTGGAAACCATCTAAGTTTGGATACATAAAATGCACCTGTGGTAATGGGCCTACAGAGGGATTTCTACAATGGGTTTCATGGCAATTAGACAATATACTAAGGAATCTTAGCATACAGCGTGTAGCTCAGCATTTCATCCAAGGTCAAAGACTATGTTTGCTCATACAATATGACTGTTTTCCTCATATTCTGAGAAAGCGGTCCAATGACTTGCTTTTACATTTAGAGATCAGATACCCAGGGTCAAAATTCAAGGATTATTTTAAAGATTATTTTGACAACTCCATGATTGTACATGAGAACTTACTATAAAAATCATTTAGTAATCCTCAAGAATCTCTCCAAGAAGACAACTGAAGCAACAGAAAAGAGCAGTTGAGCATTTTCAAGATTCTCTACACAATTCAGCGACAGTATGATGAAATTAGATTGATTCTCTCAGAAAATCTAACAATACTGTTCTGAAGTTATGGAAAAGCTTAATGCAGAACTCATTAATCACAGTATATTACACCTAGAAAATGTAGTTCTGCTGTTAATTGTCAAAGTAAGTATGAGTACCAAATTCCTAGTAACAGATTTCGTGAAGTGAAAATGTTTGTTCTTTGCTCAGAAAACAAAACAATATGAAATTATTAGTAAAAGCTCAGTTAACAAAAATTATTGTCTTTAAAAGTAGAATTTATGGCCTACCAATGTTGGAAGATGGCAGGTGCAAAACTTTGTATTGTTCATAGCCCTCATCTCAGATGAGGTACAGAGTTCAAATCTTCAGTGTGGTTTTGCGGAGACGTGACAGCCATTCTCATTTGCTAACCGGTGTACCACGGGAATTAGAATTGAAAACCCCATCAAAAAATTGGTTCGTCTGTTCGCGAACGACCAAAGTGCGACAGTAAATGTTGCAGCACGTCATGCACATACTGTGCTCGTGCAAGTGACGGATTCTGCCCATTCCCCTCTTTTTCGTGCCAATTTTGCAGCACGTGTGAACTCACTGAGCATGACGTGTAATCAAAATAGTGGCTTGTTTGTGCATTGAGCTATGTGCTTTATGTAGAGTTGATGAGATGGAGTGTTGGATGTCGTGTGAACGGAACCTCGGCGAGATGCCACGCTACCGAATTCTCACTTCAAAAATTGGCGAATCACTTCATTTGTAAAGAGTGACAAATCGCCTAATATCTGGCGAGGTCTCACTCGCGATACAAACCTTATCTCTTTTCCAGTGTGTCCGTTCGTTCCCACCTTTGAGATAAATCATGCAGCAAAAGGTTGAGATTCTTGTGGTACATGTATGTCACTTGAAATATGAATGGCCCAATAGACACTGACTGTAACATGAGAAGACCACTGTTGTACTTGTAGTTGTACGGCTGAAGAACTCTATTATGGTGTGTCATATTTCTCCATGTTATGTATAACAAGACTGGATACTCACGCTGCCATATTCATGTATGGTGGCGTTGATATGAAAGTGCTAATTTCATGAGCCTGCATTTGTTGTTGTTTTTTAAGCTTGAGAGTTCAGAATGAATGTTTTTCTGTTGATGTGTGTTTCCTTGTAGCATGTGCAGGGCTTCAGATTTCTATTTAAATCAGCATGTGGAACAATGTATTGGAGTAGGAGAGTTCAAATTACACGTACATTGTACATACATAGGCACTGTGGACAATTTGGTGAAAATTCTAGAATTCATAGACCAGATTTCAGTTGTCTCTCCAGTGGTGCCATTTCATAATATCTTCTTTGTATGTGTATGTGTGTGTGTGTGTGTGTGTGTGTGTGTGTGTGCATGTCAAAGTTAAATGCTGTGTTTATATGTATGATCTTTTGGAAATATATTATAGATGTGTATACAGGTAATATGTGTGTGACAGTAATCCATATGAAATTTCTATCAAATAAAGAAACCTGCATCATCTGTAGATTTTAAACTTAGGCACTGAGTTTCTACTTTGGCTTCAATGCCTGAAATATGACCCAACTCTCTATTTCCGGGCATGTGTTACATGTATTTTTAGTGAGTTCTGATACTCTGTCTTTTTGATGCTAAATCATGACAGTGATAGAACTCTTTCGAGCGTCATTCAAGTGGGCTTCATGAACCTTCAGGAAAATGGTCAATTATGGAACGTAACTCATAATTTCCATTAAAGTCATTGGCGTCATTCAGGATTGAAGTGGCCAAACCATTTGTCAGTCTAGGTAATGAACTCCAGGAAGTGGAGTGACAAAATGGTATCAAATAATGCTCATAGCTGGAAACTTCAGCAGGGAGCCCTTGAATTGCTTGAATTTGAAATATCTCATAGCGTAGGAATGGATTTTTCTTGCAGTAGATACAGCTAGCCTTGAAATGCTCAAGTGTGGGTGCTGGAGCCTCTAGTCATCCATTCTTGTTATAGTACTTCATTATCAGTCAAGCACTCTTTAGACTGTATGAAAAACGAAAGGACCTTTTGCATGCAGTTGCACTTCAAACTTTCTGGTCTGTGTGACAGCATAAACCTTTCACAACAGGGCTCTCCATGATAATCTTTGCTTGATGTCCATGGGTTACTTTATTTTTTCTCAATAAAATACAAGGTTTTCTTTTTTTTTTTCCTCCGGAGACATTCACCATCCACAAGGAAGGAAACTTGGTGATTGTTTCAAAGTTTGTTCTAAACTTTTCGGGAGCTTTGCCCCCAAGGTCTGCCAAGCCTTTAACTGCCTGATGCTGTTCTGCATCCTATCAGAGAAAGCAGTATTTTTCTGGCCATGTGCAAAGAATTGCTTGTCACTGTATTAAAAATCTAAAAAGAAATATGACAACAGCCAAAAAACGCTAACATTCCATGAATTTTCTTAGTCACAAGGAAGTGTCCTTCCAGAAAGAAGATGTACTTGGTGACATTTCAGTCCAAAATCAAATAAAAACTGGCAACAAGTGATGGCACAGTTGTGTACTTATGACTGTATCAATTCGTGATGTGTCTTTCAAATGCAATGTTTGATGGTGTGCTGATTGCTGGATGTTTATGTAGTCGTGATCAAACTTTCGATATCTTTATACCTCTACTGCACTCAAAATTTTGTCTGGAGCTATACTATATTTTCCCCAATAACAGTAAGTGAGCTAGTCACATGTACACAGGTCATGTCCTACATTGTATCTGTGACTGTTTATAAAGTAGTCATACAAACATGGTATCTATGTCTTTATGCACATTATGTTGTCTGTGGGCAATTTGGATGGTTGCAGTAATGGTAGCCTTTGTCTCAACATGGCAGATGTCCAGAAGAAAAGGGTGAAGAATTCTGGTGACACAGATCTGTACCCTGGTCGGACATCGCATACCTCGATTACTAGGCTACCAATCAGCATTGAGCCATTTCTGTTTACGCGATTAACAAGTTACAGGTCCCTAATCTGATCATGGCTGTTTGCAGTGTGCAGCCCAGCCCGCTCTTCTTGAAGTCATGTGACAACAATTATGTTGCCATGGAGACCCGACCTTTCTGTCTACAGTGTAACTGTAGTGCAGCGCAGTGCAGTGAGCTCAGATCCTGTACTACATTCAGTAGTACTGGAGATGACAGGGAGGTCTCACTGGTTATAATACAAACTAATGATCATGAGGTCCATGTCGTTAGTAACATAAGTATTATTGTCAGATGCAGCGACTACTGTGAAATAATTACATGTTATTCGGGGGGGGGGAGAGATTGCTGCAAGTCACATCCTCAAAAGATTGACTTAAAAACTTGTGTCATCGGTGACAGATTCGTCATGGGAACAATTAACTTAACCATTCTAGGCTTTGATAGAATATGATATCTATGGCGGTAAGCCTATCTGTTAAAAAAGAAAAAATCCATGGAGAATGGTACCCTTACAAAGAGGTGGCCCTTATACACAGGTGGAAGCCATTTTTCACATGGATCACACTGAGCAATTTAATTGGATAGGTTATAATTTGTCAAAGGGGGGGGGGGTTGGTGCTGCAGAAGGTTCATTTGAATTATTTTTATGTACATGCAAATTGGTTGGTCTTATGCCCTTGTTTGATACCCTTTGCTGCATATAAACACCTATTTAGATATGTTCCTCAGATCAGTCGCAGTTTTAATAATAATAATAATAATAGTGAGACTCTTATAAAGCGCACATTTCTACCTAAAAAAGATACTCATGGCGCTATAGAACGGAGTACATATTGTGTCACGTATTTTACCATTCATAGACTTGACACCAGCTTTGAAAAAACAGCTTCTAACTCTTATCTAAGTTTCACCTCTGTGTGAGTATGGAGAGTTACCTTCCCAATGCGCTTTCCCTCTATGTTCGTTCACTGTAAAACTAGAAATTTTCACGTACATGAAACTTTTGTAAATTCTGCGAATTTTGCGAGGAACAGAGATTCGCGAAAGTAAACTGCAAACGAAAGTTTTGTCTACACAATGCACTGAATGCCGGTCGCCAATTTGGGAAAGTTTCATGCTGCAAAAAAGGCTGTAAACTCCAAGACGTGAAATTTTTGTACAATGAATGTGTAGCATGTGCGTTTTTGGGTGTGTTTGTGTATAAGTGAGGAAGAGAGATTTGTGATAACACCATGTTGTGTATACATGTGTGTGTGTGTGTGTGTGTGTGTGTGTGTTTGTGTGACAGACAAAGATTGTGTTCCTATTGAATACTAAAAATTTGAGGTGATGCAAGGTGATACATGCAACATGTCCATGTAGAAGCGCATCAGGTAGTGGGTGATGTGAGGTAATGCGCAATGATCCGTGTGAGGTGCACCCTTTTTGATGGTCAATGTGACGTGATGAGAGGGACAATTTTCGGCTGAAACACAGCAGGTAACAAAATTTGCGGCTCGCCGGATGTCTCTTATTCTTCATGGGAGGTTTTGTGCACTATTCAATTTATCATGAGGCAGCATGCACAAGACCTGATTTGAACCTTATTGTACTCAACTTCCTGGCTCACTGCATTTTGCAAGTTCCCTGGCTTTACTCCACATCACTTTGAATTTTATTGCTCAGCTAAATGCTCAGTAGAAACAGTTTGCTACATGTATGGGTAGTTGTAAAATACAAGGTGATGCAGGCGACAAAAATTTGCGTTATGCGCAGTTATCGGTCTACGAGGTATGCGGTTCAAACATGCACAAAGAGAGAAAGAGGGATGATCAGAGGAACAAAAAAAAATTGTCCACTATTAAAAGTTTCTTTGTGCGTACATGTTTACTCAAAAGGTGCAACAAAAAATGTTCAGCGCTACCTATGGTGATTCTCGACAGCAGCAGGTTCATCAATATGGCTTGATACATTGCGAACTCTGAAGAGGATTATTTAATATGCAATACAAATCCATTTTGTCCCACCGATGAATATTTCCAAATTATGTAACTACTAGCTGTGTCATATTCTATTGCTGCTTGTCTGTGTATGTGGATTTGCTACCATAGTTGCCAATAGGTAAGGTAGCAATGCATGCTTTTGTCTTATGCCCACATACTAGGTTTCATGTGCTGCAATTTGCACGTGCTGACACTTGCCATGGCCTCAGCGTGATCCCCACCTACCCCTTACTGTGCTTCGTTGGCTGAAAGGCACACAGGCCGGAGCTCTTTCTCTGCCAATTGGCACTGACGTCTGGGAACTAGTTGTCAATGAATAAAGCTTACCTAATCCCAATTATCCCCATTTTATCCCCATGACCTTCCTGTTGCACTGAGGCACATTTATTGCTCCACCTGAATGTGGGCTTGCTAACTTTACAACTAGGTCAAGTTCTGATTTATTTCTGAATGCTTGTGAAACAGCTCGGCAAGTTTTTGGAAAAGTGCCTTAGAGCATGAAGGATCAAATGGGAGAAAAGACTGTCTATGGACTCCTCACGATTAAGCGGGGGCCTGCTGTGTTCCTTTTTCTTTAGTTTAATCTGTGTATTGTTGATTTTGACCCCGGAGTTATGCAGGAAATGTGATCAAAGTTCAGTGATCCACTCTCCAGGTCCTATCACAGACCTGGTATTAAATGGCTGTGCTTTGCCAACGTACACATGCCGACGTCCAGTAAAAGGGTAATTCCCGACTTGTTCACAATAATGATATAAAGCCAAAATTTTTTGCAGGCCTCTTCAATGGGCAAGAAGTATTATAAAATCAGGAATTCACATATTCTCTTTCCTGTTCTTATTTGCTGATAGGGGGATTTCCCCACACAAATTCGTGGAAAGTTAAATTAATACAACATTCCTCATCTTACAGTAGAAGATCTGTATCAATTTCATCTTACAGAGGGAAGGAAATTCAGAAATTGTATGAAAAAATTTAGCCGTTGGTATTACAAAAACAAAACTAGACAAAATATTGTCCCATCACCAGTCATGAAAATATATGTGTGAAGGAACCTTTGACGGTAGTTTACGAAGCCTTCCTGGACATCACATCATGTAATCCACCAGCCCTCAACATTCTGCATCGTCTAGCAATACAAAGCATTACAGAGTCCGCCAGTGCTCTTGTCCCTACCTTTGCCTTAGTACAAATATGTGCTGCCAAAACCCCTAACAGTAGTAGCAGCGGTGAGCGCTCTGAAGTGCTAGATCAGTTGTCGCGACCATTTGTGAAATTAAAAACATGCAAAATTAATCTTTTTTGGCAGAGTGTGAAAAATTCATCACCTGAAAATGTCTGCTTTCACAGTATTCATTAATGTTGGTAGAGCAACTTACGTAATTGGTAGCTTTTTCCTTGTGTCTCATTTCTTACAATATATGCAAAGGTATCTGCATGAAAAATTGCATGTGTGAGTTTAAGGATGAGCTGAAAGGAAAAGGTAATATTATGTTTCTCATCTCATTTGTGCAATTATGCAATCTTTAGTCACAAAAGATTCATAAATTGACGAAAAAACTAAAGGATATCTTATAATCTGAAGCAGATATGAGACAACAGAGAACCCACCCCTCTCCCCCCCCCCCCCTCAGAATTGGGTTCGCCCATGGCCTTCATAGCCCTCCGCCCTAACCTTTGAATGTCAAAGGCTGTGTTTATCAACTTTCCCATGTTTGAAACACATTTCAATACCCACGGTCAAAAAGCATTTGCAAACGCCTTTCCAATCCCATTTCTCGAGTTGTGGCATTCATCAACTCTGTCTTGAGTCAATTGGGAGGCCATGTCACTGTGCAGCTCCTTTGCGCAGTTAGACCCAAGGAGTGGAGATGCGTAGTTGGCAGTGGTTGGCCCGAGCAGGTCCGAGTTTCAGGAGCCCGTTTCAAACTCCAAAATCAAAACAGCTTTCCGTCGAATCAACTGCCCAAAACTCCCTATAGTTGGTCAGAAACCTCAATTCTGGGCCAGAAGTGAGTTGATAAATGCACCCCGGGGCCAGAAGTGAGTTGATAAATGCACCCCAAGATACTCCAGGATGAATTTTCCATTGACATCCCTTGACAGCAAACATACTGTTGATCCTCTGCAAGTTTTCATCTGATTGTCAGGAACAACCTTTCTTTCAATTGGTATGAACTGGGTAAAATCAGAATTCATTTTCATTGAACTGCTCTCTCCAAGATCTCATTAGTACAATAGTAGTTTTCTACCAAAAGTTATGGTTTTCCATATATATTATATAACCTTATACAACACTTAAAAAGAATGTAGCTGTCCGATTGGTCGATTGCCCATCACACAACATTCAGTAAAGAGTACCATCGTATGCTGTGGCTGTCAACCGTGCAATTGTGTTTGAGCAAAAATGGATAAGGCATGTTCTCTTTTGCCTGGCTCTGATGTCACAATAAACAAACATCTGCCACGCGCACTCAACAATTACAAACATACTTGCTAGCGCCTACTTTTGTCACTCATTTTTGTAAACAACTTCAACCGATCAGTTTCGCTCAATCAGTATGTACGTACAGTGCATACACTTGACAGCTGACTGTGACTGTGTTCAGCTACTCATTTGCCATCATCATGGTAATGGTTGCCATTTCTGTCCTAAATTCAAGAATCTGTTTGGACTACATCTGTTAATAGTGTATGGTCTTGCTTGTGCTTTACCTTGTTGAATAGAGCACCTCTTATCTTTCACCTTGTGCGAAATATTGTACCATCGCACTTGTTAACATTTACTAGACCAGTTGTGAACTAATTAATGCTTGTGAATCTCGCCACATGTTGGGGAACCATACCCAAAGTCGTCTTGTTTGACCGACAAGCTTTTACCATGCCATTCAATCCTCCATGGAGTCAGCAGGTGATCATTCTCCCTCGGGGAAAGTCAAAGAAAATTTGGAGCAGGGAGAAAGTGATAGGGGTGTAGGGTATAGCCCTTTATTTGCTCAGAAATATGGAGATAGTCCATGTGGAGAGTGACAGGTGGAAAGGCTGACACTACTGAGCAAGCTGCTGTGGATAGGTCTCTGACTGGAACCCCCAAAGAACAATAAAAACAACGCAAGAAACTCATAAAAACAAAATGAATACTGATTAGATTCTGTTGATACCTGTATCGTTTGTGCCACCCTCCCGCCAATCTGTATGATGCATTGTAATTTTCCCAATCGCTTAAACCGAATCATTGTTATGGTAGAAGAAGACAAAAACTAAAAAGAATTGTATAGCACATTCAGTTTCACGTTCAGGATCAAATAGACTGATGATCACTGTTCACTGCTCGAGAGAGAAAGAGAGAGAGTTCTCTCATGTCTCTGCACAACGAAAGTACAAACAGATACCATTAGTCATTGTGCTGGAAATTTCGTTTGTTGGCGGTAGAGCATACCAGTAGCACTACCAGACTGACTGAATGTATTGTAAGTCTGCGTGAGCGTCTTGTGCCCAACTGCACCGACTGTATTGTAGCATTGCAGTCAAGACCTGACTCAGTGTGAATTTAACCCTTGCGTCGCTCATGCTAACCCTACATGACTTGATGTCAGTGGTACACAACCTGTACCTGGTCTGGAGAGCCTTAAAAGTGATGTTATTGACATAGGCTATCACCAGCTTCCTGAACGAATCAAGAGCCAAAGTGAATGTAGCCTCATTCGTTACTTTGGCACACTGGCATCAGAAACTGTGAAATACGACGACGCACAAGATGCTATTTCCTGGTACATGGCTCATCAGTGACATTCTCTTTTACTGGCATTCATGGTAGAAATTATGTATTAAAGGGAAAATATAGGGCTGGAGTGTTTCAATCCTTGGGTCTTCTTCGATTGAGAATTTCATCTTTCAGTATCTGTGTAACTTCAGCTTATAATGCAACTGATTGTACATGACAACTGATACTACAGAGGTATTTCCTGACTTTGAAATGTAGAAACGAAGCAGTCTTCATATCGAGTTGATTACCTCTGCCAAGGAAGGAGGTTTTGTTTTCATCGGCGTTTGTTTGTTTGTTTGTCAATGTGCAAAATAACTCAAAAAGTTGTGGATGGATGTGGATGAAACTTGCGCGAAAAGTTGGTAATGACACAAGGAACAGATGATTAAAGGGATGGTATAGTATTGGTTGAGGTGAGGATTGGGCTTTTAACTTTTTGTGAGATACAGTACCAAGAAACTATTTATGAAATATTACAGAGCATACCATTCTAAGAGGAATTCAAAGTTTATTTGATGAAAATCGGTTTTGGAATGGCTGAGACATCAAAAAAAAAAAAAAAAAACAAAGTAAAATAAAGCCATCATAATAAAAGGTGGGTCCCATCTTTTATTCAAATCGCTCTGTTTTGGGTATCTCAGCCATTTCAGAACCAATTTTCATCAAATAAACTTTGAATTCCTCTTGGAATTATAGGCTCTTTCATATTTCATCAGAGATTTCTCATTATCTCACAAAATTTTTTTAGAAACCTGAAGTTAGGCCTCAACCAAAACTATCCCTTAAAATTTTGGTAGTGATCCGGGAATTGTTATGGATTTTGGAATGATTTTAAAATATCTTTAAACATTTTTTTTTGTGTGTGTGCATGTGTGTATGGATGGAAATTGGCTCTCAAGAGTGCTTTTCTAGTAGTAATTGAAGTCTAGTTACTTTTAAAGTGTGAAAGGAAGTATGTAACTGGTAGGACATCTATTCAAGTGTGGTCTAGATAATTTAAAGGCCAGTATGAATGGAGTCCAATGAAAGGCAGTGCAGGTAAAGCAAGGAGTGTCTGTTGTCTTTGGCATTGTACACCAGGGGCATGTTGCATAAAACTTTATTCCTAAGAAAACTCAGGTTGATTTTTTTTTACCAAGTTTTTCTTGTGTTAGAGCCAATGGTGGAATCATAATAACCTGAGTTTTCAGTTCTTCCCAGAGTTTTTATCAGACTAAAACATTTTACACTACAACTAGGCCCCTGGTGCTGTGTCCTGCTTGCATTCAAACCAGAGCAGTGTTGGGAAAGCTGTCCATAGTTCCATCACAAAGTTGTCAGCCATTGTTTTCGGAGGATTTAGCAATTAGCACATCTGACTTCCTAGCCTAGTATCTTGGCACACTCTGTCTTTCAAGTAAAGCTGTTGTTGTTGTTGTTAGTTTAAGAGGCACATCATTCATATTTGAGTACTTGCTCTAGTAGATAGTCTTCTGTCAAGACTCTGTAAGCATTTTAGTAACTGCATGAAGAACATCTAGCAATGCATGTTTTAAGCTTGAGCAGTGTAATCTGTAAGGAGTCATAACAAGTTGTCATGAACCCAATATTCTTTTAACATTCATTTTCAGAGTATTACAGTGTACAGAAGCTACATGTATGGTGTATCTCTTCATTTCTGGTAAAAGCTGCATATTGTGACTGCCCATTCATGTAATACCTACAGGATGTGTGAGTTATACCTGCCCTGGCCAGGTATAAATTTATAAACGATAATTAATATCTTGTGTGAATGTCAAAAATATATTTAATCGAAAGAAGTGTGCATGTTACTGTTATTGATAGAAACCGATAGTATTGATGTCAAGCATACTTTGTTGTTATAGTGGGAACTACCAATTAAAGCCCTCGTTCAATATGGTCAGAGGACAAGAAGATTCAACTGGAGTGATGATTTGATTAGATAAGCACTGGCATTGTATCAGCTAATCTGCAGATAGCCCAGACGTCTGTTCAATCAAGAGAAATTGTCATTATTTAATGCAGTTTCATTGATACTGAAATACATAATTACTGGCTTGTCCTGTTTTACCACGAACATCAGTCAAACCCTGTCGTGTAGTGGAATGACCTAAGCAAGTGGATAGCCAATCATGACCCTCAGCCTTGCTGAGAAGCCTGCTCAAGCGATGTGCCCCTTTCAATCAAAGCTTGTACTATAAGGGATGCCCATTATAATGGATTATATAGATTTATTCATATGAATTATTTAGATGAATTGTATTAATAGGAATTGATGTATGCGTCAAGAATCAAAATCAATTTCTGGAAAAAGTGTTGATGAACATTCCTTGTTCAATGATATGCCTATGACAAAAAAAAAAAAAAAACAACACAAAAAAAACACAAAAAAAAACACCAAACCCCCCCCCCCAAGAAGCCTGTGGATTTGTACCTGGTTAGTCTTTAATCAGAGCTCACAAGTACATTGTAACTATAGCTTTCCAACCAATGGTTAAGCATATCATAGCTGATACTGACAGCAAGATTATCAAAATTTTGATGGCTGCAATTAGAAGTGATTAATAGCATAGCTTGTTCAACAAAAAGACAACAAATTTTCAAAAAAGAAAAGGAAAAAGGTAGACTTTTTAGCTCACCTGAGCCAAAGGCTCAAGTGAGCTATTGTGATCGCCCTTCGTCCGGCGTCCGTCGTGCGTCGTCCGTCGTCCGTCGTGCGTAAACTCTTTACATTTTCATCTTCTTCTTGAAAACCCCAAGACCGATTTTCATCAAACTTAGCAGGTAGCATCCCTAGGGGGTTAGGAACTCAATTTGTTAAAATGGGTACCATGCCCCACCCAGGGGGCCCCCAGGGGGGCCCAAACCCCCCAAAATTAAGGAATCTGTAAAAATCTTCTTCTCTAGAATCAGAAGTGATAGAATTAAGTGAATACTATGAGTTAGTACATTGATGACTGTAGTTTCAAATTTGTTCATGGCAGAATCAGGGGTGCCCCCCTTGGGACCCAGGGGAGGGGTCCTAATGGGGCCTAAATTATACATTTTCATCTTCTTCTTGAGAACTCCATGACCAATTTTCACCAAACTTGGCAGGTAGCATCCCTAGGGGATTAGGATCTCAATTTGTTAAAATGGGCACCATGCCCCACCCAGGGGCCCCAGAGGGGCCAAACCCCCCAAAATGAAGGAATCTTTAAAAATCTTCTCTAGAATCAGAAGTTATAGAGCTAAGATAATACTATGAGTGAGTACATTAATGACTGTAGTTTCAAGTTTGTTCTTAGCAAATCCAGGGGTGCCCCTCTTGGGGGCGGGGGGGGGGGGGGGGGGTGGGAAGGTCCAAATGGGGGCCTGAATTGTACATTTTCATCTTCTTCCTGAAAACCTCATGATGGATTTTCATCAAACTTGGCAGGTAGCATCCCTAGGGGGTCAGGATGTCAATTTATCAAAATGGGCACCATGCCCCACCCAGAGGGCCCCAGGAGGCCCCCAATTCCCCCCCCCCCCCCAATTAAGGAATCTTAAAAAATTTGGGCCCTTATTGTACATTTTCATCTTCTACTTGAGAATGCCTGGTCAAATTTTGGTAGAGCTGTGAATAATTTAGATTAGTGACTGCGTGAAAGGTGAACTTGCGATACTCAGGTGAGCGCTAGACCCGCCGGTCTCTTGTCTGTTAATACATCCGGTTACACTTTCAGATTGCTGCAATGACTTGTGTAAAGTATATAATATGGTGAGATATAAGCTTGAATGTGTATCAGTAATGAGCAACATTAAATCTTATGATGATTGTACAACCGTATATATATGCAAAGGTGATACAGCACTCTTTAAAGGGACTGTACAGTACTGGTTGAGGTGGGGATTCATGTTTTGAACATTCCTATAAAGTGAGATAATGAGAAACCTCTTATGAAATATGAGAGAGCATGTAATTTTATTTTAAGATGGATTCAACATTTATTTGATGAAAATTGGTTTTCAAATGGCTGAGTTATCCAAAAAAGTAATAATAATAAAAAGCGACAGGCCACACCTTTTATTAGGATCTCTTTGTTTCACCTTGTTTTTGGATATCTCAGCCATTTCAAAACTGATTTTCATCAATAAACTTTTGATACCCCTTACATTTGCATGCTCTTTGACATCTCATAGCGTGGTTTCTGAATATCTTGCAAAACATTAAAAAGCTACATATAATGTAAATCCTCACCTCTACCAGAACTGTACACACCCTTTAAACATAACTCTGGCACTACTTTACACCTGTTGGTTCCTTTGTACATTAACCCATTGCATGCCACATTAATTTCCTGTCCATGTGTGAATATATACATTTGACTCAATGGCGCAGAAAGGTTTAAAGGTCCTGTTTACCTTTGGGAGCAGTGATTTAAAAAATGTTCAAGATATCACATTTAATGCGTATATGTGAAGGTCAGTTGTATTGCAAACATCGTACCTTATAAAATTTTTGCAATAAAGGCTAAAATATAATGAGATAAAATATTTCTCATTAAACCGTAACTGTAAACGGTTTAGTCTGGAAACATTTTTATTATAACTATTGTTCACATTCTGTGTATTTAATAATACTTAACATTGATTATACAGATTCAGTTTTTACAGTGGTTGTTTCTATCGCTAACTCACATTTTAGAACTTTTTTAAAGCGCTGATGCTGGGTTTGTGTTTTCTCTGCAA
The DNA here is from genome assembly GCA_033980235.1 of Diadema setosum. Classification (NCBI taxonomy): domain Eukaryota; kingdom Metazoa; phylum Echinodermata; class Echinoidea; order Diadematoida; family Diadematidae; genus Diadema; species Diadema setosum. The sequence continues at coordinate 24,094,767 of CM067066.1, read as the reverse complement.
TTAATAGGAAATTATGCCTTGAAAAACTGAGAATATGACTCCTTCTTGAATTCCTAAGTATGTCTGCAAATGGCAATTTGTGCATCAGCTATCTATCTATCGTGAGATTACCTTGTTTACTTGCAAACATGATTTGTGATCTTGCATGGACAGTTCTGTGTACAGTCATGAAATGTAAAGTGCATATCAAAATATCTGAAAGTCAGTACTTCCAAAAGCCCTCATTTATAAAATTGTACATTGACAGTCAATGAAATACTGCACTTTGTAGCTATACATGATAAATCACATAGATCGACCCACAGTCTTGCATTATCTTTCATTTAATAAGTGTGATATCATTTCCTGTATTATGCAATATATTTAGTGAGCATATGAAGACTTTGTTTGCAAAAACCGATAAATCCATATTTGCCAAATGGAGATATTTGCGATTAAAGGTCAAGAAAAATAAAGAGAATAATAAGAAAATTTTTGCTTCTTTTGACCATAACTTCAAAAGTGTACCTTTATATGTAGTGACCAATGTATCATTTTAAAGGTATTATTTTGTACTTTATGACAGAGACTGTACTTCAAAATCTTCAAATATGGACTTATCGGTTTTTGCGAACAAACTCTTCAATGCTATCACAAATCAGCACTTGTAAGACAGCTTCGCAAATGTTTAAATTCGCCGTTAAAAAACAACACGTAGTGAAAAAATGAGGACGAAATATTTTCTTATGTAAAAGAAGCAGAAGATACGGATAACCCATTGTGGATACAGTACACATGTTTATGCATAGTGCTTGTTTCATAAGAGGCAATATGTTGGCATGATGATAATTTTTGCCAACATCAGTTGACCTTTGCCCTTTTGCTTCTGACCATCTGATCAAGTGCCTGTCGCCTTTGAGCAGAATTTGCTGGAACTTATGTCCTGAAGTCATCCTCATGGAATCCAAGGAGCAATTAATTGTCATGTGGTTGGAAATGTTGATACGTGACCAACCATTCAATGCTCACTTGCTTGGTACCACATGCCAAAAAACCCTTTCAGCCATAACTTTCTCAAGTGGAGATGTCAGTTGAATTGTTCGTCAGACATTGTGCAATATCATATGTAGCAGTCAAGTCAGCTAAGAAGTAGGTATATTACAAAATCCAAAGACTTTTTTATACAGTGCCAACAGGTTTCTGTTTGAATATTAAACTGATGACAAACATAACCGCAATTATATACATTGCAAAAGAGGGAATGAATGAGACTCTGAATTTCTCCTTTAAATGTGCGCTAAGTGTATTTGAGCCATGGTAGCCTATTATGAGATTTATTTTTTGGAAACTTCCTTCTGCACCAAAACTCAACAAGTCCTTCTTTCAATGTGCTTCGCCTCAGGAAGAGATATCGCCTCCTGGCAAATTGTACGAGTCCATTCTTGACGGAACATGTTTGTTGTGAAATGTGATAATGGATGCTTACATCACTTGTACCAGCGATAGCCTACACACATTAGTCTTGGCATCAGCTTCAGTCTTGCTTTGCCATTTAATGCTCTCCCAAACAATCAAACAAAACAAATAACAGTCAAACCTGTCTACAGTGGCCACCAAAGGGAGATGCAAAGAGTGGCTATTATAGACAGGTGGCCACTATATGGACAGATTTTCCGACATTGCATGTGTATCATCACCCTATACTACCTGTTAACACGTTTCATGCATTGAGCAGTACCTTTTACCGATACCGTCATTGCACACGAGCGTGAATACAGTGAGCAAGCTTTTTACGAGTGCATTATGCCTCAATGGTGGGGGAATGCAACAGTGGTGATGTTTAAACCATTCGCCATGCTTAACTGGCACGGCTGGGAAGCAGAAAAACGTGCTAAATTATCGCCTCAGCTGTGGCTCCATGTGGGTCTGTGGAACCGTGCTACATGTTTAAATCTTCCGTGGGATATTAAATTGGCGCCCACTGGCCATGCTGGCCGCATTAGACAGGTGGCAGCTGTGCACAGGGTCTTTATAAACATGTTTTTTTGTTTTTGTTTTTGTTTTTGTTTTTGTTTTTTTTGGGGGGGGCTTTTCAGTGGCTGTATTAACAGGTGGCCACTATAAAGGCAGGTTTGACTGTATGCCCACACAATTTCCAAAATTTACTCTGTGATCAGTTGTCAGCACCTTGAGAGGATAGCAATATAGACTGTACTGTAAAGCATCGGTGCTTCTTGATGTGTCTCAGTATTTTCCATTGAAAATGGCCTCTCAGCTGTCCGTTATTATAGAACAATGCAAAACTAAATTCCTGGAAGGTACAATGTAATTATTGAACATTATACCAAAGAAACAGAAGTTTTGGTGACACTGCTAATTCTCAAATGGAATCTGAAACTGCATCTATAGGCATCTGCGCTTACAATTGTATAATGTGTAGTTCTGTCAACAACAAAATATATAGCTGCACTCGCAAACTTCATAGTGGAGACTGTGATTGTGTCATTGTTACTGTGATCATCTAGATTGCATCTTAGAAAATAACATTATAAGTCAAGTGCCTCTTGCAATTACCACTGGTTCCTTTCTGGTCAGAGAGAAGGGATACTCTCAAAGTGATTGATGTCACTCATAGATTATTATGTGCAACCCATAGAAGGAGACTACAATATATCTTGTCATCATGCCATCGTGTAACGGGGAAAACCCTCACTCATCAACAGGCTATTAAATCACTTCATCTTGAAGATTTTTTTTTTTCTTTTAAAGGCACAAAATGATGTGTAATGAGAAGGAATCTCATGGAAAGATAAGGAAGGAAGCATGCATTTCTGCATTATATCACAAAATGGTGTTATTGTAGAGGAAAAAAATAAAGTGGAAATTTAACGCTTGCTTCACATTCCATACCCAGCACAGCATCAATTGGGACATCAGGATTTTTTTACCCAAGTTATGGTGGAGAAAACAATTGTGCTTTATGTGAGCATAGAGGCTTTGAATGATAGTGTATTGAGAGTTGAATCTCTTGTTGTGTGTGAATGAATCTCTTTCGTGCATATGATAATACTGTATAATGAGGAATGTTTGCATGCATTTTAATTTCGCAAATTTCGCGAGAGCCAAGATTCACGAAATAAAAATGCACATGAGAGTTCTTGCCTACACTATATGCATTGAATGCCAGCGGTAATTCACGAAAATTTCATGCTGCGAAAAAGGCTGTCAGATCCAATTTGCGAAAATTTCATGTCACGAATATATCGTGTTTTACAGTAACCTGCCAAACTGTCTGCAGTTGTCATAATCAAGATCCCATGATGCTATAGGTGTTCAGGGTTCACCTCCCATACGCCAGGAGGAAGGGAAGGAAGTAGATCTGTATTTCTGTTGAAAATGTTCTTCATGTATTTAGAGGACAAGTTCACCTTCATTAACATAAGGATTGAGAGAATGTAGCAATATTAGTAGAACACATCATTGAAAGTTCGAGGAAAATCGGACAATCCGTTCAAAAGTTATGAATTTTTGAAATTTTTGTGCAGTCACCGCTGAATGAGAAGACTACTGCAGTGTATGATGTCACATGCGTACAACAATATAAGGAAACTATAAAAAGAATTTCACAAAATTTCATGTTTTGAAAAAAGTACACATTCCCTTGACTCGTTACTGACATATGTTATGGGTAATATCACTCCCATTGCCTTTAGAAAGAGGCAAGTCAAGTGCCCTTTTATTATGCGAAAAAAGTGAAAATATGTTCAATTTTCTTTACATTTTCTTTATACTGTTGTACTCATATGACAGCACGAGCCTTAGTAGTCTCCTCATCCAGTGGTTCCAACGCAAAAATTTTAAAAATTCATAACTTTTGCATCGATTGTACAATTTTCCTCAAACTTTCACTGATGTGTTCTACTAATATTGCCGCATTCTTTCAAGCCTTATGTTTATGAAGGTGAACTTGTCCTTTAACTGTATTGATATGAAACTAATCAGTCTTTCTTTTTTTGTATGTGTGTGTGCATCATTTTGATTTCAGTCAATATCAGGGAAATCAAGGAGATCAGACCGGGCCAGAATTCCAAGGACTTTGAGAAGTGGCCCGAGGAGACGCGCAAGTTTGCCAACACAATCTGCTTCGTAGTCTTCTATGGCCAGGAATTCAGACTCAAAACGTTGTCAGTGGCAGGTGAGTTCACGATTATTGAGACCAGATGACAATATACAGCGATACTTTTTTTGATGTGTGGCTTGCTTCTCTTTGATAGCGAGAACACATTCTGCTATCATGGGAATTTGTATTCCATGATTTCTTCATGCTCTGTGTAATAAAAACACTATTTTGGCCATCATATATTTCACTGACAGCTGAGGGCATTGATTGAGTATAGAAATCAGAGAGCTCGTAAACTGCTGCCACGATGTACTAAAAGTCAACTACACATTGTTACAATCACACATCAATGTAGAAGCCTGTGGTCCGAAGGCCCGCTCGTTGTAGTATTTGCAAGCGAAATGAGCAGAGGGTCGTCATGCAAGATGGATTTGACTCGCCACGATGAGACTATCTGCTAGCCCTAGCTGTGCTGCCATCTTCCTTGTGGTCTATAAGGACATGCCAAGAGTGTTGCCACCTTTCTATTGGTCCATTAGGGGTGTGTGCCAGACGCTGCAAGAAGGATCGTCCTTCTAAAAGTCCAGAGTTTCATGCTCTGTCTACACAAATAGTCCATTGAGTCGTACGCCCGTTGTCAGTGTGATGATTTGAGAATTTTATCGTGGCATAATGGCCACAATTCAAAATTTGGGGATAGTGTAATGTGTACTATGCTTGGATATGTAATAATATGTTCATGTTCTTTATGTGCTTGCGTTCATGTTGTATGCATACCATGGCCGGCACCACGTTTTGACAATTGGGGGGGGGGGGGGGGCGGCTACATGGTCTTTAACAGCCCAGACAAGAAGGTGGCAACACCGTTTACAAGCCCAAGTAAAGAGGACCATTTGTGACCATGTACCATAGAAAAAACAAAAATTCGCACCCCTTGATTTTAAGTGAGGACTCAAAAAAGGTGAAACGGGTCAACCAAGTAAATATTAAGTTTTTCTTACTTTCTGAAAGAACTACCCTTCTTCTACATTATTCTTAAGTTTGGAATCATCAAATAAATGGGAAAGTGCATTTTCAGCTTTCAAGAGATTTGTGATTGATTGATTTCTATCACAAGTTTTATAAGACAGGGCCCCTTTTCATTTCTTGATTATCCTTTGCACACTCTTCACTTTCAAGTCTGATAACTTTTGCAGGAATAATGCTACTGCTTTGAAAGTTGGCATTAATCATGGACGGAATGTGTTCATATAGCATGCTCAATTTCAACGTAATCTGATTATCCCTTCATTGTTGTTGCTCAAGTGGTTTATGTCCTGTTTTTGTCCCATTCATCGTACAAGTAGCACAGTTTGGTACAGATTAAGCGCTTTAATAGACAGATAGACCCTGTACTTCAGAGCCTCTTTTCTCGGTTCACACTTTTTCAGAGTGTGTGCTTTCTTTCCAATATTTAGATAGGTTAGGAGAGTCCATTTCAATTGAGCTATACATCATTGTAAAGCTTAGAGTCTGTTCATTCAGAATCTGCCCTTAAAGATAATAAAAAGTTTTGGTACCTCAAAAGTTTCCCTGAATTTCCATGCTTCATGTTAAAGTACCTTTCAAATAACTAACACTGTGAGACTTACTCGCCCCAAAGTGCTCTCATTTCTTAGTAATCATGCAATTAACTGCGACCAGCAGCCCCATACGCATAGCATAATGGGACTTCGCATTGTAACATACAGGATCATGACAGAGGTAGTATCGTGGGTAAATATCAACTTAAAATCAAAAAAATTCTTCAATTTGAAGACTTACCAATTAAGTTGAAGTCTTGAAAACAGGCTTCGGATAACGTTTGGTTCTGCCAATAGTCTCTTTCTGTTCGAATTGATGACTGAATGTGACTCTGTCGAGAGGACCTTGGGAGAGCTACATACACTGATTACTACGGCCAGCGCATACGCACACATCACATGCGAACAAATTTCAAATCCACGAACGGATAAGATGTTTGTGTGCGCATGCGCTGGCCGTCAATTCAGTGTAGCTCTCCTAAGGTCCTCTTGACCGAGTCACATTCAGTCATCAATTCGAACAGAAAGGGACTATTGGCAGAACCAAACGTTGCCCGAAGCCTGTTTTCAAGACTTCATCTTAATTGGTAAGTCTTCAAATTGAAGAATTTTTTGGATTTTACGTTGATATATTTACCTGCGATACTAAATCTGTCATGATCCTGTAAGCTACAATGCGAAGCCCCATTTAGTTATGCGTATGGGGCTGCTGGTCGCAGTTAGCTACTCAGTATGCATTATATGAGGCTGCACGCTGCTGGTCGCAGTTATCATGCAATAATGGTTTCGTACAATACGTGTACTACCTCGCCGCCGTACGGCGGCGGCTCTGGTACGAAACAATTATTGCATGATTACTAAGACATGAGAGCACTTTGGGGCGAGTAAATCTCACAGTGTTAGTTATATGAAAGGTACTTTAACCTGAAACACAAACTAAGACAAGGAAATTCAGGGAAACTTTTGAGGTAATACCAAAACTTTATATTATCTTTAACTAAAAATTCATGTCTGGCGACTTTTTGTTGGTTTTGTGATGCAGGGTCACATTTAGAGACCTGCCCCCATTTCCCTGTCTTTAATACCTTACCAAATTCTGCTGCCTTGCATATGGTGGTGAAAATCTGCCAATCAGCAGAGCTCTACAGGACAAGGCATGTATGCTTTAATACATTTTGTTATGGTAGCACTTGGTGAAGCTGGCAATCCCAGTGGTCAGAGTGACTGGACTCATTAAGTATTCAGTAGAGTGGTCAAGCTTCGCCCAGCTCATGAATAATAATGATCAAATAATGACATTCACTGATCTCACCAGCAGGTCCCCCCCTTTTGAGGTAATACCAAAACTTTATATTATCTTTAACTAAAAATTCATGTCTGGCGACTTTTTGTTGGTTTTGTGATGCAGGGTCACATTTAGAGACCTGCCCCCATTTCCCTGTCTTTAATACCTTACCAAATTCTGCTGCCTTGCATATGGTGGTGAAAATCTGCCAATCAGCAGAGCTCTACAGGACAAGGCATGTATGCTTTAATACATTTTGTTATGGTAGCACTTGGTGAAGCTGGCAATCCCAGTGGTCAGAGTGACTGGACTCATTAAGTATTCAGTAGAGTGGTCAAGCTTCGCCCAGCTCATGAATAATAATGATCAAATAATGACATTCACTGATCTCACCAGCAGGTCCCCCCCCCCCCCCCCCCCCCCCCCCCCCCCCGTGCTGTCAAGCTCAGCTTTGGCTTACATTGCTTGCAATATAAAGCTAGTTTGTAGCTTTACATTGTGCAGTAGAGCAGAATAAAGTCATTCATACAAACAGGCATCTAAGCATGTAAGATCAATGCACTGTTATGATCCTTGCCATCATGTCCATCAGACAGCAACAGACTATTCATTACAGCCTAGTATTTGGCAATATTGCTAAAAAAAAAAAATTGTTATTGCAACAAATACAAAACACTTGTGAAATGGATATTTCCCCCATGTGTTACTTGAGGAACCATTCTGGTCGCCAGGTCTATGCAAGTTTGTTCTTTGTTTGAACAAGAAATTCCAAATATTGTTATGTCGGGCAAGCTTACGCAGTCAAACCTCCCCTCCTTACTCTGAAATTCAAAGCCACAAGATCCGTGAAGTCTTCCTCGGTTATGTGAATGAACAAGGATTTGAAATCGTTATTGCAATCACATTTAAAATTCAGCATTCAAATTAAGCACTCTTGGTTCGTGTAAAAGCACAGTAAGTGTCTGCAGTGGTAGAAAGGTGACAAAAGCTCCCAGACCAGTTGGAATATGATAAGGCTACTGCGTGCTGTTTGAAGCAATAGCAGCAGCAGCATCTACACTCTCACTGAAGAGTGGTCATAAATCTGATCTGACAGTATCCGATGGTGTGAAACCAGTTCATCAGTTCTGATAAAGAGTAGTTTTGAGACACTTAAAGATAATAAAAAGTTTTGGTACCTCAAAAGTTTCCCTGAATTTCCTTGTCTTGGTTTGTGTTTCACGTTAAAGTACGTTGTCTGTGAGAATTACTCGCCCCAAAGCGCTCTCATGTCTTAGTAATCATGCAATAATGGTTTCGTACCAGAGCCGTCGCCTTACAGCGTCGATAAATATTGTACAAATCACTGACTGCGACCAGCAGCGTGCAGCCCATTGTACGCAAAGCTAACTGCGACCAGCAGCCCCATACGCATTGCGTAATGAGGCTTCATATTGTAACATTCAGGATCATGACAGAATTAGTATCGCGGGTAAATGTCAATTTAAAATCCCAAAATTTCTTCAATTTGAAGACTTACCAATTAAGTTGAAGTATTGAAAACAGGCTTCGAACAACGTTTGGTTCTGCCAGTTGTTCGGTTCTGCCAATAGTCCCTTTCTTTTCGAATTGATGACTGAATGTGACTCGGTCGATAGGACCTTGGGAGAGCTACATACACCATGGACCGATGCATACACTGACTACTACGGCCAGCGCATGCGCACACAAACATCTTATCCGTTGATATGGGATTTGAAATTTGTGCGCATGTGATGTGTTCGCATGCACTGGCTGTAGTATTCAGTGTACATGGTGTATGTAGCTCTCCCAAGGTCCTCTCGGCCGAGTCACATTCAGTCATCAATTCGAACAGAAAGGGACTATAGGCAGAACCAAACGTTGCCCGAAGCCTGTTTTCAATACTTCACCTTAATTGGTAAGTCTTCAAATTGAAGAATTTTTTGGATTTTAAGTTAACATTTATCCCGCGATACTAAATCTGTCTTGATCCTGAATGCTACAATTACGCCCGATTACGCTATGCATATGGGACTGCTGGTCGCACTTAATTACATGATTACTAAGACATGAGAGCACTTTTGGGCGAGTAAGTCTCACAGTGTTAGTTATATGAAAGGTACTTTAACCTGAAACACAAACTAAGACAAGGACATTTTTGAGGTACCAAAACTTTTTATTATCTTTTAAGAGGGTATGTCCCCATTAATATTGCTGGGTGGAAGTAGTCTTAGTACAAACAAGTAATGCTCAATATATGTGCAAAGCTTCAGAGGGGTTATGACTGTCTTGATGAGTGCTTATTATGCCGTTCACTTCATTACAACATTTCCAGTAGGTGTAACAGAAATGATCATCACATTCTGCCATTCGCAGTGAAAATGAAACATTTCGACATTTGATAACCAAACAAGATATACCAGTTAGGTGAGTTGATATTTCATAGACATATTCACAGTCTTTCACATTTAAAGGCAACTGAATGTGAAAGTGCGCTATGTGAGCTGTTAGGGAATTTTGCGAGTGTTCACTGTCACCTAATTTAAAGCTTAAGTATAGTTCTCAGATGCGCTTAAAAATTCATTTTCCACCATTTGGTATTTGCTTGCAATGAATCAAAAGGGTCTACCAAGAAATTTACCTGGCTGACGTGATTAGCCAGGATGATGAATTGTTTTTGAGTATTTTGAGATCAAAAGTGTAGAATAATTTTGAGCCGTAACACACAATTTTTACTCCAGAATGGTCCTCCCCGTACAGCATTGTGTGACTGTAAAATGTTATGTGATGATCGACCATGCCCTTGCAATCATATTTTCCAACAAGCTGCATGACTCTACATCCAGTTTGAGTTTATATATTTTCAAATTCATGGTCATGAGAAGAGTCTGGTATCTTCTGAGAAGCTGATTTTCAGCAAGGTTACTTTACAAACTCCCATATAACTGTCAGAGAATATGAAAATAAAGTAACTGCAGAGATATTTGACACATTATGAAAGCCTTGCAGATTTGCTGAATATGCGGATTTCCTGCTCTGGGCACTTCTACGTTCATTTCCAGTTGATAGTTTTTTTCACTGCATTTCAGAGAAAAAAAAAAACAACACTACGCCTGACTGAAATAGTCACAAAGCCAAGGACAAGATAAACACAGAGTTTCAGAGAAAATCATTCATGAAGTTTAGATTCAATCAAGCAGATTCAATCAAGCAATAAAGCAGACATTCAGGGTACTTGTGCAAGGTACAGTGTCCTTGTCCATGCACTGAGAACATAATTTAGACATGTGCACTATCATGTTTGAGTACTATGCATGTATACTTACACTCTTATGTAAACATATCCGGAATGGAGTTAGTATTTTCACATAGTGTTCAATTCAGGGAAAGGACCCAATTTGTGAAATTTGCGAGAATAAAACCTTTATGAAATATATGGCATATATACAGTACTCCTTTCAGCGGAATGGGCCAATTCAGAACACATCATGACATAAAACTTTATGAAAATTTGCTTTCAAAGCATTTTTAGACTTAAAGATTTGCATGTTTTGTTTGCAAGAAATGACACCTTTTGTTTTTGCAGCAAACATCATATATCTTATAATTTTGCCAAATCATGTTATTTTGTAGCTTTTTTTTTTCTTTACTTCTTTACTCAGGAAATTTGGTAGAGGGTGACATTTCCTCGTACAACAACAATACAGCCAGATCTGGAGCAGAACTCTTGATACGTGCTGGGACAAATTTACAAAAAATCATGCAGATACAATCACATTTAAAGTTATAGACACATACCGAATGTTGACAGTATGTTGTGATGACCTGGAAAACGTATCATCAATGTCTAAACTGAAATCAAAGCTGTGAAAAAAACCCAAGGAGAAGTGTTTATATAAGTCTGTTTGTTCTTCCATATTTGAGAAAGCCATTTTTTGTTGAGGTTGGGAGTATGTGCGTTTGCACAAGAAGGGGGGAAGTCATGCAAGGTACAGCATGTGACCCAATCAGAGTTACCATCCCACAATTTTATGAGGCCCCGGGGAGGCATCAGCCCTCAATCCGTACTTGACTCAATAGCTATGTTCACGCAATGTTTTTAAACTTACAGATTAGCTCAACATTTTAAACTTTGATGATTAGCTCATAGTTAAGCCCCGTGCAGATGCACTGCATGCAGAATCTGTAGAAATCTTGAAAATTAATCTTTGATAAGAACCACAAGATACCTTCGGGTTTATGCTCTATCTGTAGTGTATGAGCCGCAATGGATCTCCACTCATAATGTAATTAAGCATCGAGTGGGCACAATGGGTCTAGGGCAATTACCCCCTGGGCAATTACCCCGGACCCTTCCCCTGGCCCTAATCCTAATCCTTATTCTGAACCTAATCCTAACCCTAACCCAAACTCCTAACCCTAAACCTAACCCTAATCTTTACTCTAACCTTACCACTAACCAGTATTTGGGGGGGGGGGGGGGGGTAATTGCCCTCTTGGGGTAATTACCCAGATATGGGCACAATGATCTAGAGACTCAAAAGTTAGCATGTTCCAATCCTTGTGGGATTCATTTAAGATTACATTATATATCTATTGCTGTGTGAAAATTATTTGCTTCAGAATGGTCTCATATTCAAGTAATGTGCAGTGTAATGTTTCCGGGTTAACATGCCTGTACAGTGACGGGGCGATCGTTAACGGCCTGCTAACGATTGCTCCGACACTGTACAGGCATTCTAACCTAGATACGTTAAACTGCACATTACTTGAATATGAGACCATTCTGAAGCAAATAATTTTCACACAACAATTTAAATAGATATATAATGTACTCTTAAATGAATCCCACAAGGATTGGAACAGTCATCCCCCAGCATTCCCACTGATCAGTTACTAGCCATCCCCTTTAATCATAGAATGGGGCTCTCCTTGAAAGTTTAATCTTAAAGATTAGGTGGTGCGTTGACACAAGAATGTAGTTTAAAACTTCAAGCTGATCATCAAGGTTTGAAACTTTGAAGATCACAAGCAGTGCGTAATCTTAACTTATACCGATGTATCACATGCCTGAACTGTTTCCATTCTCAACATCTTGTTTTTTATTCCTCGGCCAAGAGCAAGGAGGTTACTGTAAAATGAGGAATGTTTGTGTGCATTTTAATTTCGCGAATTTTGCGAGAGCCAAGATTCGCGAAATTAAAATGCATACGAAAATTCTTACCTATACTATATGCATTGAATGTTAGTGGCAATTTGTGGAAATTTCATGCTGCGAAAGAGGCCGTTGGCTCCAATTCGCGAAAATTTCATGCCGTGAATATATCGTGTTTTACAGTATGCTTTTGTCGGCATTGGTTTGTCTGATTACAAAATTGGAACTCCAAAAGTTGTGGACAGATTTGGGTGAAACTTACTGTAAAAGTCAATTATGCTACAAGGAACAGATGATTAAATTTTGGTTGTGATTCAGGAATTTTTATGAATTTTTGAAGGATTTTTAAAAATCTTCGCAGGTAGGGTCATTGAACCCGGGAGTTCAGCCTGTGCGTATTTGAGGTTTGCATACACGCACTTAAAAAAAAAATATTAAAGCATGTGTTCTGCTTGGGCCTGCAAGGCACCACACAGCTGGAAGCTAATGATGTGGACAAAAGGTTTCTTTATATTGGGAAAAATTGGACGATTTTGTTGGCGTGTATTGGTAGAAATGAGCTGCTTGGTTGAGGTCTGTGCTGTCCTAGTGCTTTTGTAGTTTTTTTAATATTCTGTGGTTTGGCAAGAATTCTTCTTCAGAGTTTATCCTGATGCTTTCAAGCAGCTTGCTTTCGTTTCTCAGATAAGCATCAAGTTGCGGGCAATCAAAATTGTAAGTCAGCATGCATATTGGAAAGATCGGGAAGTCGGTTTCCGCTGTATAGTGAAGCGACTGCAGCACGGCGGATTCATTTTGTAGTGGGTAAACAAATGCTTGACAAGCTTGGGGGAAATCATAAGTCTGGTGTATCAACCGGTGAAGCAGTGTGGATCAGGCCCTTCTTGCCTCTCCGTGATATGAACACACTCTATACCTCCACAATTTTAGGGATGTTTGCTTATCATTTTACCTCTTTCTCTCCCCGTGCTATTTTCATTTCCGCGAGATGACAGCCAGGGAGGAGGTTCAAATCAAATTGGTGACCAATTAACCAAGATTTTGATCTGCCTAGCAATCAACTCTATCCATCTACTCCCACCCCACCCCCCCCCCCCCACCCCAAATCTCTCTCCCTCTCTATCTTGGTGTAATATATTTGCTGAATGCTGAAGACCCAGGAGAACATGGTGTGTGAGAGAAACAGATTCTAATTGAGTGGGTGTTTGTGTTTGCTAGTGTGTCTGTTTGTCTGTGTGTATCTGTGTGTGTCTGTGTGTGTGTGTGTATGTGTGTGTGTCTCTGTGTGTCTGTGTATTGGTGTGCAAGCTCTAGTTCAGAGGAATAGGGAACACTACCAAGAAAGTGACATTGAGTCATACTCTGTATCACAGGTGAAATTATCATTTTCAGGGGAATATAGATGTGAAATACAACAGGAAAAAAAAAGGAATGATATTGGTTGATCACTGCACATATTCACAAAGACAAAGAGGAAGTGGCAGAAATACTTGACCAGGGGAAAGAGAAAACCACTACCGATTGAAAATTGTGGTAGAAACCACTGCAGTTACGTGTGTTATTCTTGTACTGGGAGAAAGCAGCAAAACCTGTGCTAGGCTCTGGAAAACAAACAAACAAACCAACTAACAAACAAAGAAATAACTCACGGATGACAGTTGGAAAATTTTCTGGTTTATGGTATGACTTCATGGAAAAGCACCTGATGATGTAAGATGATGATGTCCTTCTCTCCTTACTCAACAATCTTGTGTGCTCTTTTAAAGAATGTCTTTAAAAATCATGTCGTTGGTTGGTTGATGATTTAAAATGTATCTGTACTCAAAAATTATAGATTTTTTTGTCATTGTAGTTTTTTTTTGTATCATTGGTAATATCCCTGAGAAATCTGAGTGTGAGGTTACTCTCGTACAGAGATATTGAATTAAAAATACATGTATCTGTCATAAATGCCTAAAATTACAGGTGCCTTGATCTAAAATGAGTCGTCTTGCATCATTGATTGCATTTGATTGTGTAGTTCGATAACTTTCTGTGCAAATTTTGATTTTTAGTATTGCTTTTCAAACTTGCAGACACACTGATGTACCTGTAGATGTATCAATAAGCGAGGTAATACCAATAGAAGGTATTCGATACAGTTGTTTGCAGACAGAGGCAAGGATTCCAGCTGCTGCTAAGTACCCAGATGTCCGACCAAAAGAATTATTGCATTTTGTTTTTATCTTGAATGATATATCTTTTTTTTTAGAAGGAAAAAACAAAACAAAAACAATGATATGAAATTAAGTGTTACATGTACTGTATATGCTGAATATTTCGCGAGGTCTTTATTTTCGCGAAATTAAAGATACGCAAAAATATTGACTCTGATCAAGCTATGAACGTGACGTACGCGTATACATTTTTCCATTTGGTATAAGACTCCACGATAGCAAATTTAACCATTTCCGAAATCGTTAGGAAGTTCCGATTCGCGAAAAATTTAGACTCGCTAAATAAATGGCGTATATAGTAATTGACTGCACTGTGTCACATGTTTGCGTCTCCCTTCTGTCCATATAGCGGTCAATGCGGACGAATACCACAAGTGGATTGTGGGATTACAGTGGCTGGTCAGCAACACGGAGAAGGCTAGCTATCCACTCAGAGTCAAAAGGTCGGTACACATTTAGGCTTTGGTATTAAGAGAAGAATATTTGTCAAATGTGTTTTATGTTTTCATCATTTTATAGACACTGTAGATTTTGGTGTGGCTGGGTCATTGAAAGATAGTCATCATGCAATACGTCGACCAACTGGATTTATATACAGCCTTGTTAGTAATACAAACAGTAATGTATGCCAGAGCACCTGATTAACATTTTCCTAAATTAATGCAAATTCCATGAATTTGATTTGATTTAATTTGACATAATATTTGTGTCTTCAAGTGATTCATTACATTATATAATCCTTCAAGAGCACCTATACATCATTATATTCCCAAGTGACCAAAGAAACTATAAACTTTCCGTGTATTGACTTTTTAAAAAGTCAAATCTTTTTGATATAACATGGTGCGAAATTTGCGAGGCAACATGTATGAATCCATCTGAAACGTACTTTGTAATCGAAGACAGTGGTGCAGGGGTGTATGGCTGGAAGCCATGTGTTTGTGTTTGCTCTGCATATATTTTTAATGACTTTTCTATGTATTGAGTGGGCTCTAATGACACACGTAGGTGTGAACCTTAATGTACATAGCCTTGTTTTGGACACTTCTCATCCTCATCCTTAAAGAGAAACAATTTGACTGTGTATGAAACTGTCCTGACAAAATATGTATTCTTTATTAGTTGTCTCTTTTTCTGTATCTCTCTCTTCCCTGATCAACTGTTCTTTTGACCTCCATATCAAATTTTGTTTGTGTGTTTTTTGTCTTTGCTGCAGATGGCTGAGGAGGGAGTTCTCTGCAATGGGGAAAAACAGGATGGACACGTAGGTGGCCTTATAACTTTCCATGGCGTAGAAACTAGAGCTAACAAAGATCTTACATCTGTTAATTATGAAGTATGATATTTGATGTATTTCGTCGCCAGTATGAGTTAGCAAAGATCTGACATCTGTTGAAATGAAGTATGATACTTGACATGTCTTATCTCCTTTCTGAAAGCACTTTTCTAGCATAATGAAAGAGCACTTGACTAACAGCTTTCAGTAAGCAGGGGGAATTATTACTACCCTTATGTCAGCATCAAGTTGATGGAATGTGTAATTTTCATGAAAAATGAACTTTTGTGGAATTCTCTTTATATTTTCTTTATATTGTTGTCCACACATGATGTCATAAACTCTAGTAGTCTCCCGATCCAGTGGTTCCAACACCAAAACTTTAAAAATCCATAACTTTTGCATCGATTGTCCAATATTCCTCAAACTTTCACTGATGTGTTCTACTAGTGTTGCTGTTTTCACTCAGTCCACATTGCTCTTTGGATTTTGGTTTCCTTTAAAAAGAACAGAGTCCTACGTAAACTTTTTTTTTTCCTCCTCCTTCCAGGGTCTCTCTTAGAGACATGAAGTCCTTCCTTCCCAGGCTCAACCTGAAGATGAACACGAAAGAACTCCGAGAAGTTTTCACCGTGAGTAGAGAGACTATTTCATGGGCTATTTTTTATCTAGGTCTGTTCCCGAAAATGGGGGTGGCTGATTTACCTAACTCACCTTCAACACCTTCTTGCCATCATGCCTGATTTGGGGCATCTTCCTTCTTCAAGCAAACTTTCCTGAGCTCTTCCTCCACTTGTTTCTTCCACGCATTCTTTGGTTCTCACTTTCATGGCTGATTTACTTAAAAGGGATGGTATAGTATTGGTAGAGATGAGGATTGGACTTTTAACCTTTTGAGAGATACCAAGAAACCACTTATGAAATAGTACAAAGCATACCATTCTAAGAGGAATTCAAACTTTATGTGATGAAAATCAGTTTTGGAATGGCTGAGACATGCAAAAACAAAGTAAAGCAAAGTGATTTTAATAACAGGTGGGTACCAGCTTTTATTAGGATTGCTCTGTTTTGGGTATCTCAGCCATTTCAAAACCAATTTTCATCAAATAAAGAATGATTTCCTCTCGGAATTACATGTTCTTTCAGATTTCATAAAAGGTTTCTCATTATCTCACCAAAAATGTTAGAAACATGAAGTTAGATCTCAACTAAAACTATGCGATCCCTTTGAACTCTCGCACCCCAGCTCTTTCCTCTGAACATCATCATCGTCAGGCATATTTCAAGAGGTGATGTATCGTTTGGGTGTGAAGCAGCTGAAGTCGTCAGCTTATCATCCCCAATCCCAAGGTGCGTTGGAGCGCTACCACCAGACCCTAAAGACAATGATTAGGGCATTTTGTGAGGAGTATCCCGAGGATTGGGATAAGGGCATCCCTTTCCTGCTGTTCGCCACGAGGGACTCCCCAAATGAGTCGACGGGTTTCAGCCCATTTGAGTTGGTGTACGGTCATGAAGTTAGGGGTCCACTGAAGCTCATCAAAGAGAAATTCATGACTGAGGATGATGAGGTCCACCTACTTGACTATGTGTCAAAGTTTCGTGAAAGGCTTTCAAAGGCTTGTGAGGTAGCTAGGGAACACTTGAAAGTGTCACAAGACTCTATGAAGAGAAAGGCAGACAAAAATGCCAAAGCCCGAACCTTCAAACCAGGTGACAAAGTTCTTGTACTGCTGCCCATACAAGGTGAACCACTGAAAGCCAAGTTCAGTGGCCCATACTGTGTCAAAAAGAAATTCAATGATGTGAATTATATGATCAGCACACCAGACAGATGCAAAGAACAGAGAATGTGTCATGTCAATATGCTGGAAGAGTGCTATGACAGAAAGTCAGTTGGTGTTACATAGGTAGTGGATAGCACAGTAGAATTCAAGGGTGAAAAGTTTTCACCGGCATATCACTTACAGTGTATGTGTCTAGCTTATCCATTACTGATGTATGCAAAACAGTTTGACATGATTGTATATTAGTAAGTTTCAAGAATCCAAGCAATATCAATGTAAATGGTATCCATGAAAAGAGAACATGGAATTAATGCAGCTATTCAAAAGGCATGTGATAGTATGTGATTATAGCTTGATTTGGATTTTACCTCACATTCGTTGTAAATAACAATGAGAAATTGTGAAGGTAAAAGAAACCCTTGCTACGGCAAGGCTTTCTTTTTCCCATGGGGGATGGTGTCACAAATGTACACACAAGTAGTTATGTACATGTATCAAGGCTGTATGCATGGTTGTTTAATGTGTATGTACACAGGTAGACCAGATTAATGGAGAACATTCTATATGATATTAGATATAGTACATACAGGCTGACCAGATCAGTGGAGAATTTTCTACATAGTATACAATGTAGCTACAGTACATGTATGCATGTGACAGGAAATACATTATAGCTCACTCAATCTAGAATGATTTAACCCATTCCAGAAAATTCTAGGAAGTGCTGGCTGAGTGAGGCACTGCCCTTGTAGCTCAATGTGATTGGTAGTTAATTTTGGCAATTATGTTATGCACATAGTTAGACAGTGAGTCATCCAGGATTCCTGGAATTTGGACTTGCTAGTATGTTCAGGTGTGTGGCCCCAGGTTGGAGAAAATTACAGAATGTTCAAGAAAGGGGTGAATGAATATATAAGCCGGAGAAATTCTGCAGTAGGCAGAGTACCCAACACCTCTGCTCTGAGAGTTACGTCACTTCTGGCTCTGAAGCGACTTGTTATAGTCCGTCCTGTGTTACCTGCTGACCTGCTATACAAACTGTGTTTATGGAGATAAGGCTTGGGAGACATTTTGCCTGCAGAGAATTTATTTGCCTACGTTGGAGATAGACTCCATATTTTAATGTCAACGGACATTGTTACGGCAAAGCTGTGACGGGCTGGATTCCTCGCTGGACATTATAAAGTGAATCATCATTCAACGCATCAACTGGACGTGGTCGTCATAACATTTGGATTCAGCACGTTTTGCTGTGGACACATAACTTGGATTTTACCCCGGATCTATACCTTGGACTATCGTAACCTGCACCTCTGGATTTACGTCGAAGGTATCATTCATCGGTGCATCGTGGATCATTCCTTTGTGTATCGAGCATCGTATTTGGACATTTCCAGGGATATTGCATGTAATAAGTGTAAGTGATTCTATTACTGATTTGTAACTGTTTCTATTGATCATTATTGTACTGATGTGAGAACCGATCACGAGTCTGTACCCACAATATCACTGTTAATAAACCGCCTGAACATTAGTTGATTGTTTCTTTTGTGCGATCATTCTCAGAGTGATTTTGGTCGTAACAGTACGCCAACAACAGACGTCCAGTAACAAATGTGAATGGATACATGCAAGTGAAAGCTATGACAATTTCATGCTTATTTTAATAGACCATGGTTTAAATTTAAACTACCTTTGTGAATTCAGGCCATTAAGTTCGTATTGTATGAAAGAGTATACTGAGCAAGAACTGAAAGTGGTCATATTTTTAAAAGCTTCCATGGTGCACATCCAATATAAAATGTGCACTTCAGGATGTTCGGTTTGGTAATAACCATCTACATGAATGGACTCTACATTTTATCTTATCATTAGCGATCCACAAAAAGCTATGCCTGTCCAATTAAGCAATATGAGTCAGTTCTAAATGGAATAAATGGTCAAGATTTAAATTGGCAAATGAAAGGTCAAACTAAAAAAAAAAAGAAGTGTAATAAAGGTATATGATTTATATTCAGTCATCCACCCCCATTAAAAAAAAAAAAAAACCTTTCTGCAATTTGTGGCTTCATGGACTTACATTGATTTCACCTCGTATCTCCAATGACGATGAACAAGTAAATCCTAGATGATGCCAGATAAAACACATTATTTGAGCATGAAAGTGAAACCACACTCCATATACAAGCTTAGTTTAGTACAGTAGGTTTAAACAAACTTAATGGGAATACTTTGTCGAAATCACACTTACATGTAAAAGGCAAGTTTCATGGCTGTCGACAGGACAATGATAATGTTCACGATCACACGTATGCAAAAGAATGACGTAATTAACGTCAGTGCCTTGAAAGTCCCCCATTTGTCTGCACAAAAAAAAAAGCTTGAGTACTTTATTTCCTTCGGAACAATGAAATCAGAAAGAGTATTCTCTGTCATTCAGTTCATACCGTTTGTGACCAAACTTGGCTGGTAGATGTCCCTTGGGGAGTTGAAGGTCACCATAAGGTCAAAGGTCACAGACAGGGGTCAAAATACTTTTAGAGCCCAATGTTGAGTTCTTGCGGCGCGTTTCGATTATGGCTCATAACTTTTGATCCCTTTGTCTGTTTGTGACCAAACTTGGATGGTAAATGTCATTTGGGGAGTTGAAGGTCACCACAAGGTCAAAGGTAGTAGGCAGGTCAATGAACTTCCGGGAGTTAGAAAAACATTAATTTTTTTGTACGCGAATGGCCGAGACACAATTTGGCACTTGCCTTGTTCCAGGAACCTGTAATTCTCTTTTTTTTTATACCCCCGCCAAACGAAGTTTGAAGGGGGTATATAGGAATCAGCGGACGGTCGGGCGGTCGGGCGGTCGGCTGGGCGGTCGGGCGGTCGGTCCGTTGCAAATCTTGCGTCGCGAACTACTTCCTCAGTTTTCAACCGATTCCCATAAAACTTGGCACAGATGTGTGCCTTTGGGTTGTAGATGTGCAAGACGTATTTTTTGACAGTACCCAAAAGTACGTTGCCATGGTAACGGCATATTATTGGCAAAAATGGGTACAAATCTTACGTCGCGAACTCCTCCCACAGTTTTTGATCAATTTTTATGAAATTAGGTACAGATGTTCATCTGAATATGTTAATGTGCAAGACACATATTTCTGCAGTGGCAAAAAGTGCGATGCCATGGTAACGGCATGTTATTGGTAAAATATAGGGCAAAATGCTTCATGGCAAAACTGCTTCATCAGTGTTCTTCCAATTCTCATGGAATTCATATTGAATGTTTGTCTTAGGATATAGGTCAGCATGACACATTTCTTGACAGTGACAAAAAGTATGTTGCCATGGTAACAGCTCACATATTATGAGCCAAAATGATGGAAAATTTTGTGTTGCAAACTACTTCCTCAGTTTTTGCCCAATTTCCATGAAACTTGGTACAGATGTGTGCCTTTGGTTGTAGATGTGCAAGACGCATTTTTCGACAGTACCCGAAAGTACGTTGCCATGGTAACGGCATATTAATTGCAGAAGATCAAGGAAAGATCTTGCGGATTTAACTACTTCCTCAGTTTTTTGACCAAAGCTTATGAAATGTGGCACACACCTTGATCTTGGTGGGAAGATGTGGAAGACATAGTTTTCGGACGTGTCGGAAGCTGCATTGCCATGGTAACGGCATATAAATGGCAGAAGATCAAGGAAAGATCTTGCGGATTGAACTACTTCCTCTGTATTCGACTGAAGCTCATGAAATGTGGCACACACATTGGTCTTGGTGGAAAGATGTGCAAGACATATTTTTTGGACGTGTCGGAAGCTGCGTTGCCATGGTAACGGCATATTAATGGCAGAAGATCAAGGAAAGATCTTGTGGATTGAACTACTTCCTCAGTTTTTGACAAAAGCTTATGAAATGTGGCACACACAATAGTCTTGGTGGGAAGATGTGCAAGACATATTTTTCGGACGTGTCGGAAGCTGCGTTGCCATGGTAACGGCATTTAAATGGCAGGAGATCAAGGAAAGATCGTTCCTTGGGTAAGACTGTCGTCACGGGGTGGGTGTATTAATCACCTTCAGTGATATTTCTAGTTTTATTCAACAATTGTTTGTTCCACTTGATAGAAATGATTAATTGATGTTTTATTGATTAGAAAAATTTTCTAGTAGGGATGACTGCCAGGTAACTCAGACCCATGTAATATCAATGAAGTGAAAGCTTGCTTTTAAAATAAGATCATGATGTGGATATTGTATTGATGTGTTGAACTATTTTTACTTGTGGTTCCCTGACAGGAGGCAGACCAGTGGGGGCGCCAAGAAATACCGTTCGAAGCATTACTGCTGCTCTACAACAATCTCGTGTTCCAGCAAGAGGTATACTCACTGTCTCAAGTCTGATTTTCCCATCTTCACTTTAACCCTTTGCTGGGCTATATTTGCCAGTATGGCATGCATCCTGGCTGGAGTGTTATTTTATGTGTGTTTGTTTTTTGCTGGATTGGCACAAATGTCAAGAAACTGATTTGTCAATGAATAGAGATAATAACCTAATGATCTTTATATGTGTTGTGTGACCATGGCCTTTCTGTGAGACTGAGGCACATTGCTACTCCTGAGTGGGCTTTCTAGCTCTTTTTTTTTTTTATGTCGAATTGGTGCAAATATCAACTTATCAATGAATCGAGATTACCTAATAATATTTGTTCATGTTGTGTTACCATGACCTTTCTGTTGGGCTGAGGCATGTTGCTACTCGTGCGTGGGCTTGTTAGCTTTGCAAGTACCGTAGCTCAAGTTTTGATGGATTGCTGAATGCTGATGAAAAAACTTGGCAAAAGTATATCCCCCCCAAAAAAAAAAAAAAAAAAAAAAATGGAGAGACGTCTTTTTTTATCTTCTGTCATTGACTATTGTCAAGAATATTTTTTTTTCTAAATGTTGAAATATGCCATGTGAATTGTGAAAAAGAGATTGTTTTTTGTTCTGATCAATAAAATCCAAAAATACCAAAAAAAAAATTAAAATGCTGGGTTACCTTAGCACATTAAAGGTTAAAGACTGCTGTAGGGACAGTGAATTCATGCAATGTATAAATTGACAAATTTATTCTTCCATTTTGACCCTGCACATTGCTATAAAGACAGCTTTTCTTTTTGTCTTGGTTTTTTTTCTTAATGGCGAGATGTTAGCTGACAAGGTTTTTATTCCATTGTTCATCTAAGCATTGCCATAACAACCCAGTTATCGAGTGGAAGGGTGCTGTTCCAAATACATTCCTCCATTTTGACGTTAAACTGTTGCTGCAGCAACTTAACTTTTCCATTGTGACCTTTGAGACAATTTATAACGGCATGATAACTTGGTACTTCGTCACACAGTGTAGTTCTTTGTCTGTTCCTCTATTATTGCAACTTTACACATTGATGCAGTGATGATGCTGATAAATATTATACCAGCTATGGCGCACACTCTCCAACTAGCTACATGATAAGGATCTGTGTGCTGCAATCATGATATTTGTTGCCAACTCAACCAATATTTGCAGGGAATACTGTCATTTTGTGTGTTCACGAAATTGCTGATTTTTTTTTTCTCTTTTTTTGGGGAAGTGGCTATTTCATTAAGACCGTCTGATGCTTAAAGGGATGGTGTATATTTGGTTTAAATGGGGATTAAGTTTTTGACTCTTTGCAAGATTATTAGAAACCAATTATATGAATATTAAAAAGCATACAATTCTAAGAGGAATTCAAAGTTTATTTGTCCCACCTTATTAGGACCACATTGTTTTACTTTGTTTTTGGATATCTGAGCCATTTCAAAACCCATTTTCGTCAAATCTTTAATTCCTCTCTGAATCATATCCCTTTAATATGTCATATATGTGGTTTCTAATTATCTCGCAAAAGATTAAAAACCTGAATCCTCATCTCAATCAAAACTATACCATCCCCGTAAAGGAGTTTGCAGAACTGTAATAACACATTTGACTTTTTAATTACATTCATCCTCAGGTGGCAGACAGACTAAAAGAATACTACAATGACATGTAAGTATGAAATGTGATGTAGCTTCTTGACATAAAATGGTACAGCATGACCTCTTCCATTAAAACAAAAAAGCAAAACAAAACCAAAAACGAGTATGATTTCATAGGCTTTGGTAGTTACTGCATATATCACATTCAACACTGGAAAAGTGTGCATTCAATGTGGGATGATTCGTGTGGCTAAAGTGTGCCAGGACTGGAGTTGCTCATAGTATATGACGTCATAATGTGATACAAGTTTTGTCAAACTTCAAAGGCTTATTCAACTCCAAGATTGTTTGTGTTAGCATTTTTTTGATATTGCCAGCTATGCATATGTATGATTATGTCTACCTTCAAATTTTATGTCAGGATATTGTGAATATAAGAAGATTCAAATATATATATATATATATATATATATATATATATATATATATATATATATATATATACATATATATATATGTATATATATATATACATATATCGTCGCTGGGGTGACAAGACCTCGTATCTCAAAAATGTCAAAAATTTTTTTTTTAGCTTAATGGTCAAATAATGGGTCAAGTGATGTCTTGGCCAAATCCTAACTGTCTTACTCCAAAAATGAAGCCACCATGACATGTCAAAGAGAAGGCTTTCCCATTCACTATAGTGCTTTGGCCGCCATGTTTTTTCGCTCTCCTGAACATTTGACAATTTTGAGATACGAGGTTTTGTCACCCCAGCGACGATATATATATATATATATACACAGTAGATAGATATATAGAAAAAATATATGAATATGTAGAGTGCATTGATACATGGATAGATAGATAGAGAGATAGTGTTTATGGAGAATGAGTTACATATGAGAGGGGAGAAAGAAGGAGAGGAGGAAAGAATGAAAGAGGAAACATAGGAAAGAGATTAAGATTATGACTTATCAATGACCTCTTCCGATCTCTTTGACAGGAATCGGGTAACGCTGAACGACTTCATCAGGTTCCTTGCTCAGGAGCAGAAGGTACAGGAATTTGCTCTTGATGGTTTATAGAGTGTCGGAATCTCTTGTGGACTGACAAAGCTTCTATTGATGTCATCATGGTTAATTAGAATCAATCCTCTTCAAGCAGTAGTGATTACAAATAAATATTGTGAAAATTTATCAGGAAGTTTCAGAATTTACCACGAGTACTTTAAAAAAAAATCTTTGTGGTGTCAATCTATTGATATAGTTTCTGGAAGATGCTTTGGATATACAGCGGCATATAAAAAAAAAAGTAAGCGGGTGCATTTTTGAAGTCCTGCATATGTGTACTTAACAAGCTAAATTGTTAAATGGACCTTGAAGTTTTGCATATATACGGGAAGTAGAAGACATATGTATAGGTTTTGGTAGTGTTACTGTCATTGCCTCATCTTTTACAGGGACGTTAGCACTCTGACCGGATAAACATTTGCAAAATGTGCCAAATAAGTGCAATAATTTGGTTCTTACTCAATGTGATTTATTTTGTGCGAGGTAAGGACATGTATTTTTGATGATGCTGCCAACTGTGCTCCAACCTTATTGGGTCAAAGGTCAATATTGAACAGAATTCGTTATTGTGCTCGAGGTCTTTTTTTTTTGTTCACAGCAGGTTGCACTGCACTGCGTAGCCACACGCATTCCTGTTTTACTGTGTGTATGCAAGTTCTTCATCATGCTTTTGGTGTTTTTTTTTTCAATATTATGATTATGATAAATTGTAATCATTGAAATTGTCATAATATTTGTCAGCATTATCATTATCATATCATCTTTGTTTTCATCATTATCATGATCATCCTAATCACCATTGTCAATATCTTCATCATCATCACCATTCTCATCACAATCATCGTTGTTACCATAACTTTTGTTTTCCCGTGTCACTGCCATCCATTATTGTCATCATTGTAATCATAATATTTGTCATCATCATCACCATCATCCTAGATATCATTGTCAATATCTTCATCATCATCATCACCATTCTCATCGCGATCATCATCGTCGTTTACCATAACTTTTGTTTTCGCGTTTCACTGCTATCCTCCCAGGACCCCATGGCAAACAACCCCAAGGAGGTAAAGGAGTACATCAGGAGGTACTTTGTGGACTCCGGTAGGCCCTCACCAGAGTCGGATGCTGAACTCTCATTCACCGTACCAGAGGTCAGTGAAGTCTTTTTTACTTTTTTTTTTTTATCTTAACAAATTTAATTTGTAGAGGGAGACAAAGTGAAGAAACTCGCACCTGAACCTTCACCCCTTTGAATAATATCTTTCGTTCAATTAATATGCCTTGTCCGCCTTGGACTACTTAACATAACAATGTCGGAATTTCGGAGCTTGTGTATTTGTTCCATGTTCATCATGTCACTGCCGGCAACCAGGGACAACCTGGTGGTAGTGTCGCTGCCCGGAAAGCAGTAGATGACAGGTTCGAGTCCCACTGGTTCCATTTTCCGACATACAATATTTGTTAATTTACAGATCAGCAGTTGCGATCTTAACAAATTTTATTTGTAGAGGGAGACAAAGTGAAGAAAATCGCACCTGAACCTTCACCCCTCTAATAATATCTTTCTTTCATTTATATATATATTTGGGTATGAATGAGACACATATGGAGTTGTCGCCAACTTGCACAAAACCTGATTATCATATTCTCCTGATTTCTTTATGTTCCAATGCATATATCTCATATTTCTTTCTCTAGTCTGTACAAATATTTCCACAGATTCATTGAGATATGTTAAAACTCCAGGTGACTAGATGAGGGTTTTCGTGTCGTGTAATACATGTAGGTGCTAGTTAGGTCCTTCCTTGAGTATGAGTTTGACGTTGTGATTGGTAATTTGACAGACGTACATACACTCAGAGGGCATGACATTATAATCAAGGAACCACCTTAACCGTAAAAAGACTGGGGGGGGGGGCCTAAAAGGCCCCCCCCCCTCGACATTTCGCGCGATTACTCTTACGATTACACGCAATGCTCTCGCCGCGATGCTCTATGACTTTTTTCTTTCGAGTTTCCCGCACATTTTGACGCCAAATTTGTGACTCCCGGGGGTACGGTTCTGAAGTTACATAACTTTTTGTACATGCACGTGAGACCGAAAATAGCTCAAAAATGTGATTTTTGTGTACAAAGTCAATGCAAATTGAGTTTTTTCACATGGTTCATATAAATATGCTTATTTTTACTCTCAATGGCTAAAATTAATTTGTTTTAGTATTATTATGCTTCAAAAAGTGGTGCCACAAATTTTGTTTAAAAAAAAGCAAAAACAAAAGGTCGAAAAAAAGAAATACATAAGAAATTCATAAAACAATAAAATGAATAAGAAATTAATTTTGACACCAAATTTTTTTTCAAGCACATTTGCGAAGAATGCCACAAAGAATAATTAGACCAAAAATGAGCACTTTTGGAGCTTTATTTACTGATTCAGATCAAAGAGTCTGATTTCTTGCATAAATTAGCATAATTAATCAAAATAAAATAAAAGAAGACTATTTTGGAAAATTTAAATATACGACATTGTAGATTACATCGCACACTACCACTGTGCAAATTTCAGCGGCGATCGCGCAATCCATGGCCGAGATCTTAAGGGGGGGCCCTTTAGGCCCCCCCCCCCCCCGTCTTTCGAGCTACCAAAATAGCCCAGTCTTTTTAGGGTTAATCATGCATGCATTGTTTGATGGGAAATGTGACATTTTTCCAGAACTTCTGAAGACGTTCACCCAAAGTAAGCTCTTTGCACTCCTAGCAGCATACTCAAAAGTGAAATTCTCACTGTGGTTATTGCAATGAAAGTGAAACGACAAGAAATATTTCCTCTGCCATGATACCTTTATCTGTGCTTATGGTTGTCGTGTATGAGGTCTCTGAATATCTTTTGCTCTTCAGCGGTCATATTGTAATTGTTTCACTGGTTGAGATAACCTCAGAGAATTCTTGGAGAAAGGGAATTTTACACACTGCTGGAGTGGCTATTTCGAGCAAAATTCTGGAAACATATTAGTCTCGTTTCAAAATTGTACAAGGGAAAGAGAACCTTCTCTGGGATTTCTTCTAGTCATAATGAAAGTGTTTAACCAATAGAGGAAGTTGTTTGCTTTGACTTTTATAGGTCAACATATTGTGTTTTAGATGATTGCTGTAATATTTGTGGTGAAGAAAACCTCACAGCTAGCTCATAAATAATGGGGTTGATTGGTTTCTTTTTTTTTTCCCCCTCTCAGTTCGTAGATTATTTGTACTCCAAGGACAACGAAATCTGGAATCGTTTCTATGACAATGTGTCAGATGACATGGACAGGCCGCTGTGTGATTACTGGATAGCATCATCGCACAACACGTAAGAATTGAATCCATAGAGAAGTCTGACTATATTTAGGGTAAAGAGAGCTCACTCGAATGACAATACTGCCATCAAATGTTGTAAATAGCAAAGTCTTCTGAACGATGCAGTATAAAATTTTGTCAACAGGCTATTTTGTGCAAGGTCAGTGTCTAAATACAGAGCCACAGTTTCCATGAATTGTTTTTCTTAGTTGTATTTATGGAACACACACAAGAGATCATAATTCTTTATAGGTAGGAGAAACAAATTGCAGAAGTTAAAACAAAGATTGGAGTAGTTCTCTCTGGTTATATGCTAATCATGTTCCTTTCTATTCATTTGTTGTCCAGTATGTTTAATAGGAGTTAAGCTGAATTTGTTTTATGTCCAAAGCTAAGGGCATTATATGCATTCACAGCATTATATGCATTCACAGTACTTGTGCTGGAAGTTGCGCAGATTACCTTCATGAGTAGAGGCCAGATTACGAGATTTTATTGCCCATATTCAGAGATGCAAACTGTTATTTTTTATTTGCAGTGTTTTATGACGGTTTTTGTTTTTTGTTTTTTCAGGGGGTGTGGGTATTTTGTTTTTGTTAAAAATACCGCACATTTCATGGAAAATACTGTTTTTCCTAAATTGTATAAATACACACATCTATTGCAGTATGTCAAAAATTTTGTTTTCCCACCAAAAGTACATCAACTTTTTAGCCCTGAGGTATACTGCAGTGCTGTCAACAAGGTTTGCATCCCTGCATTTTGCACTCACCAGAAATAGGGGATTAACCCTTTGTGCTCTGAGTGCCAACTGGCCAAGAAAACTCCAATAGCATTGTACACACTGGCCAAAGTCACTGGTGCAAAAAGGGTTAACTGTGAGACATCATAATTAACCAGATCAGTCTTTTCCACACAAGATCCTGGGGGGCATTTTATGAGGCGTTTTGTCTGACAAACTTGTCGGACAAATTTGCTCTCAGCCAATCAGATGCAAGGATTTCGATAGCTTGTGACAGTTTGTCAGAAAAGATATCTGACAAAATGCTTCATGAAATGCCCCCCCCCCCCCTGAAAGCATCCTAGACTGAATACAAGACCAACCAAGTTTGTGTGAGCAGTGGAATGATCCAACAAGTGTTATTTTTTTCAATGCTTTGGTGTATCAGGTATCTGACAGGGGATCAGGTGTCCAGCGAGTCTTCGGTGGAGGCGTACGCCAGGTGTCTACGAATGGGATGCAGATGTCTAGAGTGTGAGTAACCATGGCAACAACTGTGGCTGTGCGATGACCTGACAGTAGCCAGGAAGGCAATGTTTGACCACTGGCTGAACTACATTTTATTTCAAGAACCTAATATTCATTTTACTTTTCTCTACCATGTTGGACAAAGGGGTGAAAATATTATATATAAAAGGCATCTTTAAACACAGATGGGTTTTATGTCACTTTCCCTCTGATTACACAAACAAATGTCATCATGAATGATGTAAGATGAGAATGATATATTTATTGCCGATAAAAATACTACCGAGGTCTTGGATTCTCACGTTCCTCTGGTGGCATTTTTTCCCCTATACATTAAATGGTGGAAAATGTTCCCGAGTGTTCATTGTTATTATGACTATTGAGGAGCCGTCATTAGCTCTGTGAAAAATGATGCAATACTGTCAATGGTATTGGAAAGGTTCGTGAGGTTGGAGTCCAATCCACTGGCAACAGCACTTGTGTCCTTAGGCAAGGCACCTTCTTCAACTGCCTCGTCCTTTGGAGGGACTGAAATGGCCAGTCCCACTGTAGCTTGCTCAGTAGCATTTTAAGCGCTTCCTTGTAGTAGCCATGTAGAGTAAATAATGATGATGATGGTAATAATAATAATAAGAAGAATGATAATGATAATGATAATGATAATGAATATGATAATGATGATGATAATCATAATCATAGAGCAACTCATATAAAGCGCTCATTCTTTCTAAAAAGATGCTCATGGCGCTGTGGAAACAGAATGTTACATTACAACAGAGTATCATAGAAGATATAACGTAAGACCAGTAAGCAAGCAAACAATATACATATGTATACATACATGTATAAACAATTGACAATTTAAATGAAAAAGGTAGGTTTTGTAGTCTTTTTGAAAGCATTAATGGGAGGTGCTTGTCTTAGAGATATTGAAATATGCACACAATGTGATGATCAATGTCTCTGCACATTTACATGTATGTACATGTACAATGAATACCTGTGTGTGAGAATGCTGTACTTGATGTTTGTTTATATATTTGTCTGTTTTGGCAGTGGATTGTTGGGATGGTCCCGACAGCCTGCCCATTATCTATCATGGCCACACCCTAACAACCAAGATCAAGTTTTACGATGTCCTCAAGACCATCAAGGAACATGCCTGGGTCACCACAGAGTGAGTCAACTGTGACAACAGGGCCCCGTTTTATCAAAAGATATAATCGATTATAAATTTCCTTTCCACACAGGCTGCCATAGACTTACCATAGAAATCTACTTTATAATCAATTATAACTCTTCATCAAACAGGGCCCTGTTCTACTTTATTATTGTTAGTATATTTATTTATTATTTTATTCTAAGTAATATATTGAAACTCTGTACTCTTGAAATCTGCTGAGATGTACTTTTTTGGATGTGAAGAGTGTGATTGCAAAAAGGGGTCAAGTGCCATTTTAAAAGATTTCAAAGTAAGTTCATCATTAGATACAGCAAAGTAAAACCTTTCCAGTGATGCCTCACTTGTTACATAACAAGAAATATTCTTGAAGTTATGATTAAAGGGGTCTAGGGCAATTACCCCCTGGGCAATTACCCCGGACCCTTCCCCTGGCCCTAATCCTAATCCTAATCCTGAACCTAATCCTAACCCTAACCCAAACTCCTACTCCTAACCCTAAACCTAACCCAAACCCTAATCTTTACTCTAACCTTATCACTAACCAGTATTTACCCGGCGGTAATTGCCCTCAGGGGGTAATTGCCCGGATACGGATTAAAGATATCCTATATTTTCTCTTCTTTTTTTTTGAGCATCCTAAATCGTAAACATCTCAAATGAACTGGGATGGAAGTAACTTATTTTGCAGTGAACTCGTTGTGCTGTTTCTTGAATGACGCAAGTTGTTCTTCACTCTGGTCTATCATTTGGTTATCATGAGAGTTGTTGATTCTACAGTTCTAGCAGATATGTGCTATTTGATGACACCACTTATTAATTGTGCCTTTTCAAGTTAGAGGAAATATTGCTTTCTCATGCATGAATTCCCTCAGAGATGTCAGATATGGTTGTTCTGCACTGCAAGATGGTTTTATTTTTTTTTTTCCTCTTTTTTTTTTTCCCCACAGCTTTCCCATCATCTTATCAATTGAGAATCACTGTAATCTATCACAGCAGAGGAACATGGCTTACTTGTTTCAGCAAGTTTTTAAAGGCAAGTAAAACTCTCACGTCTTGGAGGTCCTTTCCATGTGACAAGCATGCATTAATCAAACCAGAGCATACAATACATGTATCAATGTCCTCCTGATACTATATACTTAAAGGGGCTTTCTCAGAGCTGGCCTACGTAGAGTTGCTTAGTGTTACGTACCGCCTATACTGAGCTTACGCTACTTTACACTGTGCCTGCGCTGGCCTACATAACAATATGCAGAGCAACACAAAAGGGTATGTGAGACAGATGCGCAGAATTGAATATGTTTAAATTCTTTTTATGCTTTCTGCATAGAGCACAGGATGCAGAAAGTTTGCAGTTTATACTCATCTCAAGTCAACACTACTTTTGCAATAGTACGCAACATTACGCTGTTACACACCAATTCCTATGCAAAAGTATGCTACTCAGCCAGTCAGTCAAAAAAATACTTTGAGGCTGGATCTAAAGACTTACCCATACATTTCTTCTTCTTCTTCTCATTTTTTTTTTTTTTTTTTAATGAGTGCGCAGTCTTTTTTGGGACACAACACAACTCTATGCTGGCCCAGTGTGAAAGTTCCTTGTTATCTCCTCCTATTGCACCCACAGTGCCCCCCCCCCCCAAAAAAAAAAGTCCTAAGAGGAAATATGTAAAACACACCAACAAGAGCACCTAAAAATATGAAGAGTCCTTGTGCGTGTGAAAAATCATACAGTGTACTAAATTTGTAATCGATGAAATTTGAGAGGACCAGTAAACGTGCAAAATTACCATCGTAATACAAGAAAAGCCTGTTCTTTGTCAATGACTTCAGGAGTCTGTGTGCCCCAAGAAGTGAATTGATGCCCGTCCTGCTACCTCTGGCCAAACAATGAATCTTTTGCATCCAGACAGTCTCTGTTAATATCTCTTTACACAGTTCTCGTTAACACTCATACACATTAACTCTTTATGTGCCACGTTCGCACGTCTGACTCAGTCAGCGGCGTGCCAACTTCACATATCCTGCTCAAACCCACAAACCCACCCAGACCTATCGATAATTGCCAAATGCTGCAGTACAATGAAAGCTTTTCTTAAGCTCCCAATTGTCTCACATACAGCTTGCATTTTATATGGTGATCAACTATCAAGCGGTGTTCCCTTATAGATTTGCGTGTAAATTCTAAGTTTCTGGCACTGTTTCATGTGCAAAAGTCATGCCTTTACAGTAATGTACAGTTCAGCCAGTGATCAAGTTCCCCCTAGATCGCGATCACGGGCGATCAGTGATCGCATACGCAATCAATTGATTGTATGCTGAATTGCATACAATCAATTAATTGCGACATATCGCGTATGCGATCACTGATCGCCCGTGATCACGATCTAGGGGGAACTTGATCGCTAGCTGAACTGTAGCTACTGGTCATTTCAAAGAAAAACGACCATCGATTTGTCATACAAATTTCATCAAAGCAAAGCTTGGCATTTTCTCTTACAACTTTGCTCGCTACATGTTCAGCCTAACAGAAATCTATAGAAGTTACACAGACTTGCAAAAACAGAAGGTTTTCTCAAAACATGACTGCATTGGTGTCTCAGAATAATGTGGCACATAGGGGGCTTCCACCATGGCACATAAAGAGTTAAAGATTCATAGTGGTGGGAATCATTTTGGAGCTTCTGTGTCCCTCTGTGGATGAGTTGATGGGACGATGAAAGAAGGACAATCTCCCATATTCTGTTTTCTCCGCAAATAATAGAATCAATCAAAGAAGGTGCTCAAAATCTTCAAGTAAAGTAAAAGGCAATCAACACTTATCCTTCATCCAAAACTGGGCTCTGTTTCAGAGAGAGGCACAATTTCAAAAGTGTTGCAGATACTTTACAATAATCCATTAAAAAAAAAATCACACAACCCCCCACCCCCCCCCCCCCAAAAAAAAAAACACAACAACACACACACACAATCGGGGCCTAGGAACCCTGTTTTCCTCGTGAGAGTTCAAATTGACTGCAAGAATAGTGTTGATAAAGTCTGTTCACAGTTGTTCATTTATCGAACAAGCACACCGTCATTCATTGCTCTGCACAGTGCAAGGCCCTGATTCCGCAAACACCCACGACATACGATACAACACTTCTCGTCTTGCCTGCACCTCCCTATGCCCTGCATCTGATTAAATTCTCACCTTTCTCTCTCCCTGCAGACGATCTCCTGACTCAACCCACCAACCGAGACGCCAACACTCTGCCGACCGTCAACGAGCTCAAGCGGAAGATCATCCTGAAGCACAAGAAGCTCCCTGACAACGGCAACGAAACCTTCACTGTGCCAGCAGAAGACAGTAATCACCCGCTTCCTTTGTCTTTTTCAGTCATCCAATCATCAATAGAGCTGTAGGAGCAGAGAAATGACTGAATAACAAATGCTAGACATTCTTACGTTAATCCCTCATCCTTAAAAAAAAAAACAGGTAAAGCATGATGCATTTAGTAAAGAGAGAAAAAAAAAATGAATCTTGGGGAAAAGCTGCTAAGCATTTCCATGGGTATGACCCTTGATTTGGGGGCACTGTAGTCTTAGGAAGCAATTGGCTGTTTGCTATGCTGTTTTGTCTCTCAGGCACCAAAGATACAAACCTATGATTGATGCAGTCTTCTTCTGAAATTAAAATAACCTGTTCCATACTAGAATCTGAAATCCCCATAGATTTAATACACAGACCACCAGGTTCCCGTATGGAATGGGTTAACAGCATCAACTGGTTGGTTTGTTTGGTTTTGATGTAGTGTTGCATAGGATGACTGTCATTTTTTTGTGAAAAAAAGCCTGAATTGCTTCACCATAGTAGGATCAACAAAATGGCTACTCAAAAGGAGGTCTGTCCCATTTTTTTTTTTTTTGCAGTGTTATTAATCACGTTTCTGCTTGACACCTGACAATAACCAGCAACAGTAAAGAGCTCACCATAAACACAGATCTATGTGTCAAATTACACGCTTCCATCAATACCTGAAACAGTGAATAAGACCTTTGGTGCACTTTGCCTGATTATAATCTACTCACAGAACTTGACGTGAGCAACCATAGAAGCTCTTTTAGCCTCTCAACTCACTGCATGCATGATGTGTTTATATAACCTTTTCTTGTTTTATACCTTAATGAAAGCAAATATGCAGGAAATACATCATACAACTATCACCAGCTTTCACATGCTCATTAACATTTTCATTGATTATCATGGATGATCATGTCACGTAACAATTTGCCGTGTGAATTTTTTATCATTTTGCACAGTCTCTGACCTTGACTTGAGGAACTCTGTCAGGAATGGAATCCTTCTCCTGGAAGATCCTCAAGATGTGAGTAAATTGTCTGTCTCTGATTTCCATAGTAACTGCAGGGAACTCATCCCATGTGACATATCGTCGCTGGGGTGACAAGACCTTGTATCTGCAATTTTGGTGAAAATGACTTTTTTGGATTAAATAATGGATTAAGTGATGTCCTGTCCAAATCCCAACTGTCTTACTCCAAAAATGAAGCCACCACGGCATGTCAAAGGAAAGGCTATCCCATTCGCCACAGTGCTTTGGCCGGCATGTTTTTTGGCTCTCCTGAACATTTGACATTTTGTAGATACGAGGTCTTGTCGCCCCAGCGACGATATATTGTACGTACCTTTTGGCAAATCATCTCACGAAGCCTTTCCTCTGATTGAGTAGCTTGTCATTCATTTCAAACTACACCAGCTAGTACGACCACCATGACAGAGTTAAAAACCATTCGAATCAAGTCTGAATTTTATTTTGATTTCAAACAAATATTAAAAACAGCAAATAAATCAGAAGAGGCAAATTTTATCTGTAGGCATTAGTTTGTTCATGATTTGTTTGTTTATCTTTAACTTCACAGCAAGAATGGGCACCCCACTTCTTTGTCTTGACGGACACGAAGCTGTACTACACTGAGGAGACGAACACTCAGACCAATCAGGATGATGATGATGACACCAGTCAGCTAGATATGGTAAGGCACCAGTAGTGAGATGGTAGATGGTGGGCATGGTAACAGCAATCTCATGAAATTGCTTGGGATGATGGCGAGGATGATGGTGATGGTGTTGATGATGGTGATGATGATGATGATGATGATGATGATGATAATGATGATGATGATGATGGTGATGGTGATGGTGATGGTGTTGATGATGATGATGATGGTGGCGATGATTATGATGATGATTGTGATAATGGTGATGATGATGGTGATGACAGACCCCCCAACCATTCTGAATTTGGAGGAAAGAATCTGAATTTTGACCATCCCAGCTCTTGTTTCAGGAGGAGTTTCCTATTTTGGTAATATTACTACACACTCCTATGGGAACTGCTCTTCCTTTCCTACTTTGGTGCCAAATCATCCCTATTTTTCAGTCAGAAAATTTGGGAGGTCTGTGATTGTGATGGTGACGATGATGATGATGGTGATGATGATGGTGATGGTGATGATAATGATGTGATTGTGAGGATGATGATGATGATAACAATAACAATGATGGTGATGATTATGATGACAATGATGTAATGATGAGGATGATAGTAATCTTGGTGATGCTGGTGGTGATGACAATGACATGACAGTAATGATGATATTGATGGTTGATGGTGATGACAAAATCTAGACTGTTTATGAGATGACTCGTGTTAGTATTGAGGTCTTCAATGGTGGATGGTAGGCATGGTAACAGCAAACATGAAATTGCTTGGGATGATGATGATGATGATGATAGTGTTGATGAAGGTAATGATGGTAAAGAGGGTGAATATGATGATGGTGATGATGTTGATAGTGATGATAATGGTGATGGTGATAATAATGGTGATGACGGTTATGATGGTGATGATGGTTATGATAGAAGGTGATGATGATGGTAATGATGGTTATGGTGATGGTGGTGGTGATGATGACGATAACGATGATGATTGAGATGATTGTGATGATAATGATGTAATTATCATCACAATCATCTGTCAGTAATGATGATAGTGATGGTTGGCAGTAATGACAAAATCTAGACTGTTTATGAGATGACTCATATTAGTATTGAGGTCTTGAATTGTCAGCATTTTAGAATTGTATGTTTTTGCTTGTAAGGGATTGTTGTGATGAGGCTAGATTAGAAAAATTATGTCCATTGCTGACTTTGTACTAGAGATTTCCCTGGCTGTTATAAAGCATGACAGTTTGTTTCAGAAAATGAGCTAGTTGTCAGTGATTCAACATAGAGTTGTTGGTTATCAGTTTTCTGATTACTTCAAGAGATATTAGGCTGAAATAAAATTTGAACGATTGGAAATTCGGTAGGGTCGAAGGAAGGGGATTGGCTTCCACAGTTTGAAAACAATTCAGTGATACTTGATACATACTTGCATACAACATGGATTTGAAGCCTATCTTGGGCCATTTCGCCTGCGAGGAAGACTTACGAGGGAAATCAAATCAAATTTGAATTGAACTGAATTGAATAGAATGTTAATGTGATTCTCACACATGCATAAAACCTGAAGAATTTGATTGGAATGACATACTCTCTCTCTTGCTAACTTATACTCCGGAGAGATGAGGTGATAAGGCATACAAAAAACGGTTCATATGTAATTTTGATAGATTCTGAATTCATCTTATGTTGTTGAGGATCTGTGGATGGGTACTGACATGGTTGATGATTTTCAAATGAAATCTTGAGATGTCAAGGTACTGTATAAGTGGAAATTTTTCCACAAGGAATCTTTAAATCTTGGCTGGGTAAGGTAAATTTCATGCATTTTTAATTTTTGGGGATCAAAATGAAGAGTTTGATAGCAAAAGGATTTAACTCCATTCTTGTGAATTTAAGGTATTTGCTATTAAAGCTGCTAAAAAAACCCATAGAAAATGGCAAGAAAATATGGGATAGTTTTAGTTGTAACGTCAAGCATATTCCTTGTTTTGTAACAAGTAAGGTACCATGGGACAGGTTTTATTTTGCTCTGTCTGATGATGGACTTTAAAAAGTTTAAATATGACCAATTTTTGGATCAAATTCTTCAAATATGAACTAGTATTATATCTACATTGGTTGATACCAAGCAATACAATGTGTGTGTTTCTGTTTCTGCTTTGATTTCATGTTGGGCAAAAAATTCCACTTTTACAGTTACTGATATCTTAGGAGGTAGGAGTCTTCCTGTCATTATCAGTTTGGTGATGCATCAACTATTTGTAACTTGAAAAGATTATGTGTGGGG
This sequence comes from Diadema setosum, assembly GCA_033980235.1. Classification (NCBI taxonomy): domain Eukaryota; kingdom Metazoa; phylum Echinodermata; class Echinoidea; order Diadematoida; family Diadematidae; genus Diadema; species Diadema setosum. The sequence goes on along the minus strand of CM067066.1, from coordinate 24,057,266 downwards.
AAAACCCAGATTAATTATGTGAGACTCGCTGTGCTTTGATGCGAGACGATAGTGTGACTTCAGACTTGCGTTATCATACCATCACATGATTCCCAGCCACTGGTGATAGACCAGGAGCTACACTACCATGAGCCCTGGTTTTTTGGCCGGCTCAGCACGGCAGATCGCAGCGGGACGTCCGTGGCCGAAGACCTCCTAAAGCAGTCCAAGCGAGAAGATGGCACATTCATTGTGCGCCTGAGTGACCAGAATCAAGATCAATACAGCATTTCCTTTTGGTATATATCCAATTCGTTCACGCCAAAATGAATGCGGAGTCTTTACTTTTTGTTTTTCGTTGAAAGATAGATCAAGAATAGTTCTCTTGCGCTTTTACACTGAGCTCAGGCTCTTGCGGCCTATTTGCACATCATGCTAGCCATCAGGCAAGTGAATACTGGCTTGTGCAGTATATCTCGCTCTGCTTGCTGTCGGTAATAATCGTGATTTTGTAAGCTGGAAATACAGTGTGTCAAATTTGAGCCCTCGAATCGAAGGTGGTTCCTGTCGTCTCCTCCCACGGTAACAAAGCATCAGCGAGGCTTGCTGCACAGCAGATAGCTCGCCGTAAAGCCGCCCAACACCAGTACCGTCTTGACGAGAGTGGCCGGCTGCCGGTAAGGTCGACGACCATCATGTCCAGTGTTGGTCTGGAGTCTTGTGGCTCAAACAAAGCAGACTGGGTTGTGATTGAGGTCCATGCTCTGTGAGCTTCTGGATGGGAGATGCTGCAAATGGGGATGCATGGTATTGCTTTGTAGTTCAGTGCTAAACATACTGAGTTAAAAAAAAAAAAAATGCTTGCTATGCTAAGATGCTGTAGATATATATATATATATCTCTCTGCCAAGCGGTACACACATTTAGTTTTGCATGTTTCTTTGCTTTATTTTTTCTTTTCGTTTCATCTTCTTCTGTCTCCCCCCGATGCCCCGATGATGAAAAAAAAAAAAAGGCCACGCCCAACGAGGAGCTGCATTACTCAGAGCCCTGGTTTCACGGGAAGCTGAACACGAACGCCGACCAGCAGCCGCGGATGGTGGCGGAGGAGCTGCTGACGCGCTATCAGCAGGGCGACGGCACATTCCTCGTCCGGGAGAGCGAGACTTTCAAAGGGGACTACTCCCTGTCCTTCTGGTACAGCCAGCTTTTTAGTTTCTTTTCCCCCCACTCCATCATTGCTCCGACACAGTCCTCTGCACATGCTCACCTCGTAGACATGTACAAACACTGTAGCCAGAGATGCCTTGGTAGGAATTAAATGTATCACTATCGTACTCCTTTCAATTTTGATCAATAGTCAACAGTGTGCATTTCGTTCAGCTATTGGCAATTTTCTGACCAAATTTCATGACAAGATATATCAAAAATTCATATTGTAAGTGTTCCTACATATAAGATTTCCTCTCGTAAATGCAAACCAAGTCGGATGTTCCACTCTGTAGCAGACTTAAAATCATGCAAGTCAACTTATGTTTGTAAGAGATCTGGTACATAAACTGTTACATAAATTGTGATCAGTATTGAGCTAAATTTAGTCAAACTTGGTGATGGCATTGTTGAGCATCACAGAGCATTTCATTGATTAATTCAATTTGATCGTGACATGTTCACAGCGGTCAATGAAAGGAGGTCGTGGTCAAAGTTTTGACTTACCCTACAAATAAGAAAACTCCTTTAGATATATGAGAAAAACAGAAGAATGATCAATGGAAGTTTATGGATGAATGAGTGGTTACAAAAAGAAAAATCAAAAGAAAGTATTGGCATTGATACAGTGGTGTGGATTCCTATAAAGTCTGCTCAAATGGTGAATGTAACTGTGCATGCAATATTTTCCACACAGGTGTGCATGCCATTTTTTTTTTTTTTTTTACAATGTATGAATGACCATTGACCTTTATCCCAATCAACTTATTTCAAGGACATTCCAAGGGGCCACAAGAAATATATGAATGGAGTTAGACATAACTCATTGTACAGAGGTCAATAGCATGTCAATATTGACTGCAGTGACACCTGGTACTGTACTTGATTGAAGTCACATTGACTTTTATCCCCCCTCCCCACCCCCACCCCCCCCCCCCCACATTTCTCTGGCGAGTCCACTGTGTAAAACTACAACTAGGAGAGATATGATGTTGCCTTTAAAAGGGAAGGAAACCCAAACGTGCATGTGAATTGAGAGCAGAATTAGTAGAATCAGTGAAGTTAGAGGAAAACTGGACTAATACGCTGAAAAGTTATGAATTTTCAAAATGTTGGTGCAGTTTTTGCGTGATGAAAAGACTACAACGCTTTGTGATGTCATGTATCGACAATGATATAAAGAATAGATGAAGAAAATTCAACATACTAGGTTGTATTATCGCTTTTCTTGCATAATAAAAGAGCACTGACTATACCTGATTTAGAAAGCAGGGGGAATTGTATTACCCCTGACTATGTCAGTCAGTGTCAAATCAATGGAATACATGCTTTTCATAAAAAATGAAATCTTGTGGAATTTTCCTTATATTTTGTATGTGTTGTTAAACACATGTGACTTCACGAACTGAAGTGCAGTAGTCTTCTCATCCAGTGGTACCTGCACCAAAACTTTGAAAATGCAGAACTTTTCAGTGGATGCTCCCATCTCCCTCAAACTTTGCTGATGTGTTCTATTAGTATTTTGCTAATATTGGGTTTCATTCCCTTTTGATTGTGGACTTGTATATTTAAGGTGCACACTCTTTAGTATTCTTGGGTCATATTCTGTGTCTATTCTCTCTTCGCTTTCCTCTCAAATTGAGCCTTGAATAGAGCAAACTTAACTGCATCATCTTTGCCACACCCAGATAGCAAGCAACTCCTCTGCTTGAGTTTTTCCTTTAAACAACAATTTTGTACATTTCTATAAACGTATGCTTGTAATATTTTGCATGGTATGGTTTTGATTTTATTTTACTTTTTGATATTAAAACTAAAAATGTGAGTTATATGTTAGTACTTAAATATTTATGTAGTAAATGGATAGGAAGAGTACTGTTGCCTAACTACTGCTGATAACTCCACTATCTTGCATATTTTTGTTTTCAAGGCTGTGCACAACATTTTCTGCATTTAACATTTGACAGGTGTTTCCACTAATATGTGATGAATTGGACACTGCATTATCAGTTATAACATTACGCTGATAAAGTTGAAGACGAAGACGGTAAAAAAAAAACAACAAAAGAGAGAAAAAATATAACACCATCTAAAAAAAACATATATATATATATATATATATATATATATATATATATATATATATATATATATATATTTACATATACAGTATTCATCGCATAATCGGGCATCTGATAATCGGGAACCTTGCTTAAATGACATACGCTTCCCAGAAACATTTCCAATGCATGTTATTTTCACTGGATAATCGGGCGGGGACCTCTGATAAACGGGACAATTTTTCTTCAAGCGATCTTTGATTTTGTTGATATTTTACACAAAAAAAATCTACCAAAATACCATAACAATATTTTAAACATTCCCTATCAGTTGTCGTTTACATCGAACTTACAAAAGAAGCTTCGAACTGGTGTGTTTTGACCTCCGTCCATCCAGTACACGTACATGCATAGCCACGAAAGCGCCGTGTATAAGTATCCATGCCATTGCGAAACACATGCTTTCGCGAACATTCTTCTCCCCTACATACATGTATAAGCAAAGCCATGTGCAGGGAGAGCTAGAGGGTAGCGCCGAGGGGTAGCGTGGTTGTGTATTCATGTACATGTACAGTACGTCAGCATGCATATATATGTGTGTGTGTGCACTACATGTACATGTCGTATGCCGTTAGCGTATGGTGAGTGCTCATCGCGAAATCGGGCACCCCGCTTAAAGGGGCTGTGTTTGCTACTCCCAACCTGTCCCGATTATGCGATAAATACTGTGTATATATGAAATTTTAGAATTGTTATTCAAAGTGTGCAAATGTTTGAAAATTCAAAACTACTGGTTCTTAACCCACTTGGAACAAGCAGATTTTGCCATACATGTAACATGCATTTCATGTAGACACCTGCCCGAGTATACTCGGGAACAGTCTTCAAGAGGTTAAGAAGCAAATAACAGCTGCAGTGTTTCAAGTCAACCTGCATGTATTTTGTGCAAATACTTACTAGTCTTCTACACTCTTGGCCACATCCAGTCTTCTAAGCCAGTTTTCTCAAAAGTACGTTTGTTTATCTTGAGCCCCTGTTTTCATGAAAGATGTCAGGATAGCAACCCTTCTTGAAATTTCAACTTCGTTAGCAACAGCCAATCAGGAAGCAGGACCCTTGTCATTACCATGACACTTTCCATTGCAGCAAGAGTTGCTATCATCTTAGGAGTATTTTAAAGGGATGGTATAGTATTGGTAGATATGAGGATTGGGCTTTTAACTTTTTGTGAGATACCAAGAAACCACTTATGAAATAGTACATGTACATAGCATACCATTCAAACTTTATTTGATGAAAATCTGTTTTGGAATGGCTGAGACATCCAAAAACAAAGTAAAATAAAGTAATTGTAAGAAAAGGTGGTTTGGATATCTCAGCCATTTCAAACCCAATTTTCATCAAATAATCATTGATTTCCTCTAGGAATTACAATTTGTACATGTTCTTTCAGATTTCATAAAAGGTTTCGCATTATCTCACCAACACTGTGAGAAACATGAAGTGAAGTCTCAACCAAAACTATACCATCCCTTTAAATGAAATTGGCCCTGCATGTCAGAATGCCTTACCAATTCTCTACTGGGTTCTTGCAAAGGCAATGAGCTGAAAATGTAGAGAACTTCGAAAGAGAAGATTCCCAAATTCAGAAATGCAGAAGATGGATCTTAAGAGTCTTATTAGTCTCTTTGCTGCAAGGTTGCACTATGGGGCCTCTACCCCTCGATAAACCCACTACATTATCCAAGCGCCAGCATTATCTGAACTGTTCGTCTTGTTATGTTATTTGACATGCACCTGTAACTGGACTTTGAGCAGGAAAAAAAAAAAAAAAAGGAACCTAAGGTTTGCATTAGAAGGCTTATACCCTGAGAGGCCTTAGAATAGAACTTTAGAATAGAAATTTCAATTTTATACAGCCCACAATCAATTGCCATGTCACTTTCTGTCGTATACTTGTATTCTTTACTGTAAAATGGCTCACCTTCACTTCTGTTCTCACTTTTTCTTTTACTATTCTTCATTCAAGAAGAAACTTATTACATCATTGTTTTGATTTTTGTTTGTGTTTGTGTGTAGTTTTCGCACCAAGCAGCAATCTAATACTTTCTGGCTTGTGCTTTAGTGTATAATCAGATATTGCTGAACAGGAAAAAAAAAAAAAATATATATATATATATATATATATGTATGTATATCTTTTGTGGTTTATGTTCATTCAAAACTTTATGGACATCTGAATACTGCTGGGTCTTGTTTATTTCATTTTATTAAAAAAAAAATAATGATTAGTCCGTCAGTGATAATGACATTGAGGTTTTTGGCTTTATGAAGTGACTTTAGCAACACATTTTGTGCACATTTTAAATTTCAAGTTTACATTCAATTTTCATGCTTCTCCAAATTTTCATTTAGTTTCCATTTATTTTACAAATTTCATTCAGTAGTATTCACTTACTAGTCGCTGCCAGGAAGTCATTGTATGGGTAGAAAGGGATTTCACAGGCAATATTTTGTAATCATTTGGAATCCTCCAGCATGTCATTTTCTGTCTTGAAACTTGTCTTCTTTACCTTAAAGGGATGGTACAGTATTGGTGGAGATGAGAATTGGGCTTTTAACTCTTTGCGAGATACCAAGAAAACACTTATGATACAGTACAGAGCATACCATTTTAAGAGGAATTCATAGTTTATTTGATGAAAATCGGGTTTGGAATGACTGAAACATCCAAAAACAAAGTAAAACAAAGCAATCGTAATAAAGTGTGGGTCCCACACTTTATTAGAATCGCTCTTTTTTGGATATCTCAGCCATTTAAAAACCAATTTTTATCAAATAAACTTTGAATTCCTCATAGAATTACCTGCACTTTCATATTTCATAAGAGGTTTCTCATTACCTCACCAAAAAATGTTAGAAACCTGAAATTAGGTCTCAATCAAAACTATACGATCCCTTTAAACTTGTCTTCTTTACCTTAAATTGCTGGCTTCTCTTCATTGTTGACTCAACAGATGATTGAATGAAAAATGATCTGGGAGATGGATTTTTCAAAAGAACTTTTATTCACAAAGATATTCTGCTTTCAAGAATTGAATATTGTGATATGCATGATTTCGAGTCAAAATTTACCTTTGTTCCTCCCATGTTATTTAGTGCTCTTGCCACGTGTATAATTCTCCTGGCTTATGAGCTAGGGATCAGAAAATGATTGCTATGTAGATCTGTTTGCATTACTGGCTCTGTGTAGAGTTGTGGACAAGAGAGCAGCCAGAGAGCCATTTGAAATGTTTACATTGGTGCCTTTCTCTGCACAGATTTGAGCAACAGTGATGTACAGAGCGCCACCAGGTTGCGAAACCCAGTCACCCGACACTGCCGAGTGGCTCTTCATGAGTGTCGGTGACACGTGTGAGACTGATATACCGAGTAGTCGGTCATGCGCGAGAAAGTTGTAATGTGGACCGCAATGGACACATTGTCAATTATTGGGATGTGACGTTGGTATAGCAGCTGGAATCCCCAATTGCCCAAGTCTGTGCGTGTAGAGGCACCTAATGTGTTGTGTCAGCCTGCCGTTCATATTTCCTAGTATGGCACACTCTGTATCGCTAACAAGATGCAGGCATTACCAGTCTCTTTCTCTTTGCGTCTTACCAGTCTTCGTCTTTGATGTCTTTCCATTTCATTTCATTTTCACCCAATCCCCATCGCCTAATTCCCCTTTTCTAAAACACCAAATCCTTTACAAAAATGTGTTTGTTTTTGCTTTTTTAAACAACACAATATCTATTGCCGTGGCATTAAATTAAATCTAATTGAATTCAATTGACCGTACTTTGGTGTGTCATTAATTGACGTGCCATCAATGAATAATCAAACTGTTGTGAATCCTTCAAACCCCCAACTAATGGGCTGAATGACCACCGCATCCAACAAATCTCTGGTTGCCTGGTAACATGACTCAAATGATGATGATGATGATAATTTCAAACAAACAAAAAACTGATAATGATTGATGGATGGATAAAAATGACTGATTGTCACTAAAGGGCCATGGGTAAGGTGAACCACTGCCGCATTAAGTCCAAGCTTGACCGGGGCCAGTCCAAGTACTTCCTGGTGGAGAACATGCCCTTTGACAACCTCTACAGTCTCATCAGCCACTACCGGCAGGTGCCGCTGCGCAGCAAGGACCTCATGGTCCGCCTCATGGAGCCGGTGCCGCAGCCCCCCAGCCACGAGAACAAAGAGTAAGTCTGGAGTCCGGCCGCTGGTGACCACGCCCCCCTGGGGGGAGGGGCGGGGCACTCCAAAGTACCCGAGCTGGACCTAATGGAATAGACTTAAAGCCTCATAAGAATTAAAACTACAAAAAGCGTGTGCAGCTGCCCAAAGGGGGAAAGTTAGGAGAACTTTTGTGAACTTGGTGGCAAGCATGTTGTGGTTGTGCCAGCTTCCTGTTATTGTGTGTGCGTGTGTATGTGTGTGGAGATGGTGTTTTTTAGTGACGGCAGTTCATTTATCCATTTGTCTGCTTTGTGTAACATCACCCATGAGTGGCTGCCAACTAGTTTGCTGCTAGTCTCTCACCAAGCTCACCCCCCCCCCAAAAAAAAAAAAGAAAAAATTGCAGCTAACTTGTAGAGTTGTGTCTCATGCATGTCTGCACCTCACAGCACTCTGTCTTTCACTCATCATTAGCAGCTAACTTTGGCTTCTACTCGCTAATCACTTCCATCATCCAACGCTAACTTCATTTGTTTCTGACCTGCAGCACAAAGGAATAGTGGAATAATTCACCTTCTTTTCCTCTCTCCTATGTAAAGCTTTCTTGTGTTTCAGTTGCCGTAGAAAGGGACCCACCGCTGTTTGTTTCAATATATATATATACATATATATATATTATTTTTTTTTGCACGGAATCTACACAGGGTTGAAGACTTTGGTATGGTCATACCGTACCAAACTCTTGGGGCTTTGTCACCACACAAACCACTGGCCAAGCCCCGAGAGTCAGGTAGTGGTCTCGAATAGTCGCACTGATGTAATGGTCTAACACCGTCTAATCCTCCTAACACACACAGGGCGCACCGGCGCGTCAATCACTGCCGCATTCGCTCCAAGTCCATTCAAGGTCGCACCTGTTATTACCTGGTAGAAAACCTCCCGTTTCTGAATTTGTATACCCTGGTAAACTACTACCGGGAGCGGCCGATCAGGGGGGGCAATGGCATCTCGGTGGTCTTAAAGGACACGGTGCCCCAGCTCTATGGACATGAGAATGCTGAGTAAGTTGCCTCACACAAGTGAGCCCCCGTGCACTCTATGGCTCGCCACGTGTCACCCTCATACAATATATTTCATTGTAATCCAATCCGATCCAATCCAATCCAATCCCATACAGTGATCATTCTGAATGAGTGACCATGTAAGTTATTCATCCTATGTCTGCAATGAATAGTTTGTATCCACATGCAAAACAATGGATATTCATTTTTATATACACGGTATATATATATATATCAGTATACACCCAGCTGCTTGCAAGTAGGAAGAAATTCGTTCTGTGATGTATAAGACTCTATTTTGGGGCTGAAATCATAAATTTAGTTTGTTTATAATGCTTCCCTTGTGTGTTCTCGTGAAGTGATTGGATGAAATTCTGTTCTCGTACCATGCTGCTTAGTACATTGGAACTAGCGCTAATATTGAAAACTGTGACGCAGTTTTCAGAAGTTATATGCGCAACCTTACTCCCCCCAAGAGCATGAAGTCATGTCAGTTGGTTTGTACGCAATAATCGCATGGAATGCTTGCCGATTGCTGCAGTAGTGCCTCACCCAAAGATCCCCCCTCATATACTCCAGGCCGTTTGTGGTAAATGTGCCAAAAGAAAAAAAAAAAACAGGGTGTGGAGAAAAACAAAATCAACCCACGAATCTAAGTCTTGGAAAATGATTAAATGCCTTAAAGTTTGTCACTTTGTGGATATTGTAAACATGATGTTATCCCTTGATCAATATCGTGAACCATTGTGCCTTCAATAGATATTCCCTGTAGATGTGTTCCAAAGATTCACGTATTGCTGTTACTCGCTGGAAAATGTTGTGAAAGCCATTACCCCCTCCCCTTCCTGTTGCTATGTTTATTCATGTTTGTATGTCCACTCGTCCGTGACTCTGTTATTATGTAAACTCAGTTGATGTGAATGCAAATCATTATTAGACATTTTATGTCCATGTGCTTTTTAAAGTGCTGATAGTCCTGGTTTTACTCTGTAACAATTTGTTTATAAACTAATGAGGAACACTGAACAGAATATTTCAGACAGCACAGAATAGACTGTCTACTCCAAGAAGAATAAAGTTAAACAAACTGAAAAGATTACAGCTTCACTAAAACCTGTCTTAAATACTCATAAATATATATGTTTTTGTTTTTTTGGACAGATGATGCTATCAACAGAATCTTGGTTCCAAAGATTTTTTGTTGGTGTGTCAAAGTAATGTAACTAAAGATTAACAAAAAATATTATTATGAAATAAAAAGGATGTATCTATAAATCCTCTTCACCACATAAATGATGTTGAGGGTGCCATTAATCAGCACAAATCAACAGGCAATTGCTTTGCATAGGTCCTTTAATACTACAAAAAAAGCCTGCGAAAATTAACATTCATCACTTTAAAGCGGCTTTTGAGGGAACAAGTCACTCATATGATCAATTTATAGTCCAAATGATCATATCAATCTAATCCAAAGAAAAATGGCAGAAAAATTATGAAATTTGTAGGACATATTTATATATTCCTATTGCCACATGAGTGATAATGAGGGCTTCATGATAAGTTAACCTGCTGTTACATTGCATGATAGAGAAAAGATATTATCAGCATTCAGCATTTTTATCTGGCTTTTGTAGTGGCAAGTCACATGAGATCAATACTGTAGTCCATCTTGACTGTGTAATCTTTATCATCTACAAAAAGGTTTTTTGTTTGTTTGTTTTCTTGGTGGTTGTGTATTTGAATTGTCACCTTTGAACCTTTGGAGTAATAGTCCAATCATTACATCACTGTTGGAAGTCATAACCAAAGGGGAAAATTCTTTCCTCTAAATCTCTATTATACATTATGTTTTTGTTCACATAGAAGACTATTGCAAAATGGGGGATTCTTTCATTTCCTTTCTGTACACTTTATTTTATTTATTTCTTTTTCACTGAGATATGTTCATTACTTTCTCTGGGCCCTGTTGCTAGAAACTTTGCGTTTAAACGCAACTTGCAACTGATTGTCACTGGCCAATCAAAATCATTGTTGCATGCATGTCTTCTTAATAGGGCAGACCCTGAGCCAATCAGAATGGTTGTTTAAAAATTAGCAATTATTTGCAATTGATTGCAACTTTCTTGCAACGGGGCCCTGGACTGTACATGTTTCATCACAGACCTTCTTCGGTATATTTCTGGTAGATCTCAGATCTATGTTATTGTAGTATCATAGATTTCACAACTTCTGAACAGTATACAAATCTGGAATACTAATCATGTTGGCAATTTCCTAAACATCCCTTGCTATGATGGCAAATCCTGAGGTATACAGTATATACACAAGTATAATGCCCCAATCATTACCTGATTTTTCACACTATAGTAAGTTTTTGACTAATTTGACTGACTACCTGTATTATAATGACTTGCCTTTGTGTGTGCACATGCAATAATATACTCCATGTATTTCAAGGATTTATACCACGTTAAACACTAACTTTCAAGGACTCATTACCACAAATTTCTGAAGTGGAACTTGATAGAACAAACTCTTCTTTGATTCAAAATAGGATTTACTTTTCGTCAACTTGGCAAGTACATGAAAATGCTGCAAATTTGGTCATGCTATAAAATGGATGCATATACATCTACAAAACCATGATGGTTTGGAGATAGAGATATACATGTATAGTGCTCCATGTTTTTCTTGTTGTACAGTCAGATAGAGCTCGCACTATGCACCAGCACACATTGTTATGAAAGTAAGATACTGGTAGCCCCACCGCCATTTTGGATTTTATAATTACTTGCGACAGGGAGAATTTGTCATTGTTCACGTTCAACCAACTCTATAAGAGTGTTTACTATTAAAGTGTTATAGTTAATAACTTGGCCATTTCTGCACTTTTCAAAAGAATTGATATCAGCATGCACAAATGAGCACATATACGTATACTGTAGTCTAGATGTCACTACTAACAAAATGGTGTTGAAACTTTCTGAAAAAAAACTATGCACCAGCACACATTGTTATGAAAATAAGTTACTGGTAGCCCCACCACCATTTTAGATTTTATAATTACTTGCGACAGGGAGAATTTGTCATTGTTCACGTTCAACCAACTTTATGAGAGTGTTTACTATTAAAGTGTTATAGTTACATTGTAATAACTTGGCCATTTCTGCACTTTTCAAAAGAATTGATATCAGCATGCACAAATGAGCACATATACGTATACTGTAGTCTAGACGTCACTACTAACAAATTGATGTTGAAACTTTCTGAACACTCGACTAACCATAACTCGAGGGATTATACGCTGTACTAGTTTGCCCTCAAAATATGCACTATGCATTGGCTACAGGGTGGTCCAGGAGAGATTTTAGCATGTCACAGTAATACATTGACTTTGATCACCCAATGTTCTTTAACCCATTGAGGACTGACTGATTTTGCTATAACACACATTTCCCATAGACACTTAACCGAGTATACATGTACTCGGGACTTTTCTCTATGGGTTTAAAAAAAAGGAAAAAAAGAGGCAATATTCTGAGCACCGAACATTGATGACAGTGCTGAAAATAAGAAATTTGCCAATGAAGTTTTAAAAACTGGGTAACAAGTTGTGTCCTTGTATTACACTTCAATCGCTGGGGAAAAGGGGGGGGGGGGGGGGGGGCTAAGGTGACACAAGAAAAGAGTCCCAGAGCTTCCAGGGCCCTCCATTAGGCCAAGGCTCCAAAAGACATTGTACACTCAAGGCATGCACTCAGTGGCAATACATTCTATTCATGCACCACATCAATTTTTTTTTTTCCTCCATACAACATGCTAAAATTTCAAGTTGTGGACCACCCTGGATTATCTGCAGCTAGTCTATGCCACCCAGCCATTACTGAGGTGACAGAGACACCTGGGCCCCATTTCATAAAAGATATTAGGCTTATAGCAACTCCCGCTTGAATGGCAACTTTCCATAGCAACAGCCAATCAGGAAGCTAGATTCTTGTCGTAACCATGACAATTGCCATTCCAGCAGGAGTTGCTATCAATATCATTTTTTTTTTTTTTTTGTGAAGTGGGGCCCAGGTAGAGAAAGAGTTCACAAAAGTTGGGGCAGCGTGGACAGTTTTCTATCGAACTAACGAACAAGGAGTGATAACCTTGCATTAGATGCTTCGTTTTCCAAGGGTTTTGCTTTACATTTGGACTAATAGTGTGTGCAACCAGTCGGTAGCATGTTTAAGACTCAAACTTGATGTAGTGCTAACTCACTGTAATTGCCATGGTAAGAACAGGAAAGATTTTAAGCTAAATCGCTGTTGCTGCGGTGAATGAGGTTATCAAATGTAGCAAGAAATATAAATCATAATCTGAATGAGCTTTTGGCAAGAGTCAAACCAATGCAAAGGGAAGGATTTCTAATTTCTTTAAGTGGAAGTAACCAGCCAGGACTGTATCACTTGCTGCACACTGAGGCAAGCTGTAAATGCTCTTTATAGGTATGTAAATCATCAAGTATGAGTGCCTTGTAGTAGCTTTAACAGAAATTTTTGTCATACAGTTGTGTACTTTTTTGCTCTGACCTATATTATGTATGTTCACTGCTTTAGAGTTGTGATATATTCAAGCCTGTTGCAGAGGTAATTTGAAAATAAAGAAAATGCATAATTGAGATGAGATAAAGTATGACCAAAAAGAAAACTTAATGTTCCGAGCTCAATTTAGTATCATGGCAGTTTTGTTTAGTATGCAAATTATACTGAGAAAATATTAAGAGGAATTATGAAAATCTTGATAAGGTATTAATGAGGGTGTAATTATAAAGACAGAGCATGATCGTCATACATGTTGAAATATTGTACTATTCAAAGTATACCCAGAAGTTATGTCAGGGAGTGTAAATACTTTAGTCATCTTGCAACAGTTAGTAAAATGGTTTATAGGCTGAAGAGTGATTGTGATGTCACTACAAGAACCATTGCCTGATTGCCCTGTATCGTTGCCGTGGTTACAGATGGTTCCACAGCCGACTCAGCAGGCATCAGGCAGAGGAGATGCTGAAGAGAGTTCCCCAGGACGGAGCTTTCCTCGTCCGGAAGAGCGAGAGGGAGAATGACGCCTTTGCCATTTCATTCAGGTACGACCGGCCGCATCCAGGCCCTTTGACTAATGTTACTTTCAATTCAGGAATGTATCTCATCTCCGAAACCAGTCTATGATGTTGTACCTTTACATGGTTATGATTGTTTTAGAGGAGAAGAATGTGGGAAGGAAGAGCTTCACATCGTAATGATCATGATTATACCCCCGCCAAACGAAGTTTGAAGGGGGTATATAGGAATCAGCGGACGGTCGGGCGGTCGGGCGGTCGGTCGGGCGGTCGGTCGGTCGGGCGGTCGGTCCGTTGCAAATCTTGCGTCGCGAACTACTTCCTCAGTTTTCAACCGATTCCCATAAAACTTGGCACAGATGTGTGCCTTGGGTTGTAGATGTGCAAGACGTATTTTTTGACAGTGCCCAAAAGTACGTTGCCATGGTAACGGCATATTATGGGCAAAAATGGGTACAAATCTTGCATCGCGAACTCCTCCCACAGTTTTTGATCAATTTTTATGAAATTAGGTACAGATGTTCATCTGAATATGTTAATGTGCAAGACACATATTTCCGCAGTGGCAAAAAGTGCGTTGCCATGGTAACGGCATGTTATTGGTAAAATATAGGGCAAAATGCTTCATGGCAAAACTGCTTCATCAGTGTTCTTGTAATTCTCATGGAATTCATATTGAATGTTTGTCTTAGGATATAGGTCAGCATGACACATTTCTTGACAGTGACAAAAAGTATGTTGCCATGGTAACAGCTCACATATTATGAGCCAAAATGATGAAAAATTTTGTGTTGCAAACTACTTCCTCAGTTTTTGCCCAATTTCCATGAAACTTGGTACAGATGTGTGCCTTTGGTTGTAGATGTGCAAGACGCATTTTTCGACAGTACCCAAAAGTACGTTGCCATGGTAACGGCATATTAATGGCAGAAGATCAAGGAAAGATCTTGCGGATTTAACTACTTCCTCAGTTTTTTGACCAAAGCTTATGAAATGTTGTTTTGACCAAAGCTTATGAAATTTTGTTTGGCGGGGGTATAACCAGTCGCTGTAGCGACATTTCTAGTATTTTGACTGTTGAGAACTTTTTTTTTTATCCCCAAAATTTATAGGCAGATTGTTAATCGCAGTGACGGCATAATGTGTAGCCTGAAAGCGTACTTTAAAATGATGTAATCTTGCATGAGCCAGCAGGGAATCTTTATAGATAACTCTGAAAGTCCATTTTTCCTGGAGGTGTATTTCTTCAATCCTGTTTTCACATGTTTTTAGTTAGAAATCAAAATTGGTCACAACAAACAGCTCAGCTACCAATCTAGGCAACGTTTCATGAAACTTGTTGAGTCACTGACAACTGTTTTAAGCTGCTGAAATCCTTGCATCTGATTGACTGTGAGCAAATTTGTCGGTGAAAATCATCGACAAAACACATGATGAAATGCCCCCTTGCATGCATCAAAGAATGTAACAGTGGAGAGGTAGATGTGAATCAGATTACCAGAGATAATCCTGATTATTTTCCGTGGTCTCCTTTTTAGAGCGGAGGGTAAGATCAAACACTGTCGCATCAAGCAGGAGGGGCGACTCTTCACCATCGGCAGCGCTCAGTTCGAGAGCCTGGCCGAGCTGTGCAGCTACTACGAGAAGTACCCCCTCTACAGGAAGATGAAGCTCAAGAGTCCGGTCAACCAGGAACTCGTCGACAGACTCGGAGGGGTAAGGAGTGGTGTTGATAGCCATAATGCCTGATTGATTGGCTTCGTGACAGTTGCACGATAGAATCTAGGGTTGGGGCACTGTCTGTGTCCAGAAGTTTTGTAATGTACCGGGTACTGGAAGGGAACTGGTGTTGAGGCACCTGCTCTCATTAGCTCTTGGTGATTGACCTCTGACACACGAATGCCATGGGATCAACAATGGATGGTATGGGAGCGTTGCGAAGACTGGAGGGATTGCAACGTAGACCTTTGTTTGAGCTAAAATCAGGAAATTAATCCTTTATATCATGAAGGCCATGTGATAAACTTGGTGGTGGTGATCTTGCAGTCTGTGGTTTCAGCCTTTGCAATTTTTCTCAGTGAATTGATTTTAGTTTAACATATGTTCTATAACTTTTAAGTTATTATTGTTATAGAATCTTGGTACTTACATACTGTGAAATCTTCTATAAATTTGTCATACAAACCTTGCAATAAGTGCAATGTGTAACAATATCTTTTAAGTGTTGATGTGCTTTAAGATGAAATTGTGTCAAATTCTGCAGGATGTTGATCCAGATGATGACCCTATCTACGGACCAGGAGGCATCTACATGGACCCCAACCAGTTTGTGCCCAAGGTGAGGCTCTCTCTCCATTCTTCCTCATCTTTTTTTGCTTCTCCTGTTTATTTTTTTTCCTTCCACTTTCTCCTCCTCTTCTTCATCTTCACTTCTCTTCATCTTCTTTCTTTTCCTCTTCTGCATATTCTTCTATTTCTTCATTTTCTTCTCCCTCTTTTTCTTTCCTTCCTACTTGTCTTTCCTTCCTACTTGTCTTTCCTTCTGTCTTATCATTCCCTTTCCTTCTGTTTCTCCTCCTCCTCCTCTTCCTTCTCCTCCTCCTTCCCCTCCTCCTCACTCTTTCTCTTTATCTACTTTAGATTGCTGGGCGGGAGTAAAGAGCAATATTCCAGTGCTAAAAATTGAATACCTGAATATAAAAACGACCCAAATCCAACTTTGGCTTTCGTCTTTGGGACCCTTTACAAAGTCATGCAAAGATAGATAATCTATCAAATAAATATTTTACATTTAAATTTGTATAAATAACATTCTACTAACTAAAAAAACTAAAAACCACACATTTTTAAATTCAATGACTTATTTTTTCTAAATTTTCTGTAATGGATTTGGGTTGTTTTTGTGGTCAGGTATTCAATTGCAAAAGGCAAAGAAAGGGAACAAAGACTGCTGAATTATGAGGGATTTCTGTTTTTCTTTGTTGCTACAGGTGACAGTGAAGGCACTGTACGACTACAAGGCCCAGAGGGAAGATGAGCTGTCCTTCTGCAAGCATGCGATCATCACGAACGTAGACAAACAGGACCACGGATGGTAAGAGATCTCTACCTTACTGCTGTCAGTTTGCATGATGTTGCCCCATAGATGGTGGTCAGTATGGCATAAGACCTTCAGTATGATGCCATAGTGTTATAAACAAGCTACCTCAAAAAGAACCATTGATATGAAAAAAAAAAAAGAAAAGAAAAAAGGTTTGTGTTATTTCACACACATAATCTTAAAGGTCCAGTTTACCTTTGGGAGCAGTTAGTTAAAAAATGTTCAAGATATCACATTTGATGCATATGTGTAGGTCTGTTGTATCATAAAACATCCTACCATATGAAATATTTGCAATAAAACCTAAAATATAAGGAAATATCAGGGTTTTTCTCAATAAACTGTAACTGTATACGGTTTAGTCTGGAAACATTTTTATTATAACTATTGTTCACATTTCATGTATTTAACAACACTTAACATTGATTATACGGAATCAAATTTTGACAGTGGTTGTTTCTATCTCTAACTCACATTTTAGAACTATTTTAAAGCACTAATGCTTTCATTTGCAAATGGTAAATTATGCCTTTAAAATGCATTGCTACCATACTTTAAGTTGTCTCAAATAGAGAGAGGGAAACCAAACCAAGTGAATATTGAAAGGTTTACCAAAATTGGACATGAAATGAGAATGTTTTTTGAATTTCAAAGGTTTGATATTGATCACATCCACATATATGCAAATTAGATGGGCTAATAATTATGTTGCCTGGCACCCCTTCCAGCAGTTTGAATGCAAAAATTTTTTGCAAATAACGCTTTTGGTTGATAATTTTGCAACTGCAAAACCGTCCCTCAAGTTTGCCGAGTTCCATGTTATTACAACAGAACAAATAGTGGCCAGTTCTCAGGGGCAGATCCAGGCATTCTGTAAAGGGAGGGGGGTGGGGATGCCTTTACAAAATTAAAGGGAGGGGGGCGCACACCCGGTGTGCTCCCCCCCCCCCCCCCCCCCAGATCAGCCTCTGAGTTCTAATGGTATATAAAATGCCATTGGTTGTATCTTCGCTTGTTACTCTTTCATATGCACATGTACATGTAGCTCACAGATTCATAGTTCATCCATAATGAATCAAATCATGACAGATGACATTTTGATGGAAATTTGCCGTGTTTTCAGAGGTTTCTGAAGATGCTGTGATGACTGCAGTTTTCTTACGAATGAGTCAATTTACATGTGGTAGTAAAATTGCATAATGGTTCCCTTCTTCCTCCCAAGGTGGAAAGGAGACTACGGCGGCAAGAGAAACATGTGGTTCCCATCAAACTATGTAGAGGAGGTCACTAACCCACCTAGCGACCAAGGTCAAGATGCCACGTTGCTAGGCAGCCTTCAGAAAGGAGCTATCGATATCACAGGATGTAGTGTAGGTAAGTGAGCATGACGAGTAGACAAAGCATGGGAGAAAAAAGCATTTAATGCTGAAATAACACTTAACAAAAATTACATTTTCTCAACACCTTGAAAATTTCTTGTTGCATAGACTTAAACTAAATGTAGGTGTATACAGCTGTATATGCAATACTGCATGATTATTTTGTAAGGAAATATTTGGGCCATTGGTCAAAGGTTAAGTGATGATGTTAGAATGTCACTGTTTTTACCCCACATTTTGAAGGTTTCTCAAAAGTATTGTCATGAAACTTGCATACTACCAGTCAGTGATTATTCGAAGAAAGTTATTGGCCATGGGATCAACGGGCAAGGGTCAAAGGTCAAGTAAAAATGCTCAAATTTGTGAATATTGCTCTCTGAAACAATTTAGCCATCCAAAAGAAATCTGGTTCAAAGAATGTATACACATTCTACATATTTGAGGTCGTGCACAATCATGGAAAACTGTCACTCACTCTGCCAAGATGTACAATAATACAGACCAATTGGGAGAATAGTGTGATATGGCAGAGACATACCAGTCACCATAGCAACATTTCTATTTTGGGTTTGGTTTTTGTTTAACTGCATAGTCAAAATTTTCTAAAAACAGTGTACTTTGCAGGTATTTTTACCAGTGTGATAGAATATGCAAATGGACACCATGTCCCCTTGGATGCCCTTTGATAAGCTGCTCCACCCCTCCCCCAAGTTTGCAATGTTCTCAGGTAGAAGTCTGCAAGAATGCGTTGAAGATGAACTTGCGATACTCGGGTGAACTTGCAATAATCAGTCGCATTAAAGCTTGGGTTAGTGTCAGGCAATGCAGGGTGCTTGTTTTGAATTTGTTTGTTTGATGTGCATGTGTGTGTGTGTGTGTGTGTTCTTTCTGCTTTATCCTGTTGTAGTTTTCTAATCACCATACACCCAATGTCACAGTGTGTTTTGTGTCTTCATGTTGCCCAGAAATGATGCTAGGGGTGAGGACAAAGCAGCAGTACGTGTTCCGCATCATCTCCCCGACCCAGCGCAACCCCATCGACGTGGCAGCCACCGATCTGCCAGAGCTGGAAGAGTGGATGCGCTGTATCCAGATGGCCTCTGTCAGTGCAGAGGAGAGGGTGAGACCACATCTTGAGCATAAACCACTGATCTCTGAAAGGATGTACATGTATCTGGATACCTCATAGATCTATTACTTTGAAGCCACTCCTCCGCCATCTTACCATGCACATCACCCATATGTTTGTGTGCGCAGAGCTCACAACATCACATGGTCCTTGTGACAGTCTCTGCTGGAAAAGTGTGCAATTCCCCATAGAGTGTGCCTGGTAAGAATATGGCGCGGCATTAAAGTTCTATTTTTATATTGAAATGGCTTGAAACATAGCAACCTATTCCCTTTTATTTTCATAATTACAAAATGAGTAATTTGATATGTATTTGATAACAATCAAAGCAGTTGACCCTATTGGACCACAAATTGACCTTTACAATAACTTGCTGGAATTTGAAGAGGGTTAGTGGAACCAAGCTAGGTTTATGTAGTATCACAAGTTAGAGCGACCTAAAAAATGCTTTCAAATGTTTGTCCCACAGTGACATGGTCATGGGACACACATGTCTCTCATCTGCTAATCTTCTAACCATATTGCTGTGGACTGTTTTTAACAGAGACAAGATGTGCAGAAGTTTGAGCGCAGGCTACGAATTGCCAGGGAGTTCTCCAGACTTATCGTCTATTGCCGTTCCGTTCCCTTCGCTGAAGACAGTAAGTTCATGTCAGATTCCCGTTCCCTTCCCTTCGCCGGAGAAAGTATAGCTCATACAAGATTCAGAGCAAGTGAAAACACCGTTAGAGTGTGAGGTCTCTTAAATCTCTGTGTCAGTTCAATAGTCTAGTGCGCAGTACTCACTGATAATTTTGCGCACAGATATCTTCATGAATGCCACTTAATCGGATATTATTGCGAGTTGAGAATCTCGCACTTGATGGTCTTCTCATTGTTGTGAAAATTTGCAAAAAACGACAACAGCCCAAATGTTCGAAAAAAAGTGTGACTTCTCAGGCAAACTGTTTTGTTAAAACATTCTTGAAATTAGATCGAATCGAAGCGCAGATGACACAGTCACAGCAGGTTGTGTAGTTTGAGTCACAATCAAAGTGTAGATGTGTTCATTTTCACAGTGTGGATTATTCCCTTTGACGGTGTGAATGTCACCCTTTGACAGTGTCTCTCTCGTCATCCATGCATACAGTGAGGGTGTGATATATAATTCCATTGCAAACTTCTTTGCCTTCGCAGAGATCCCCGGCAAGTACTACGAGATGTCGTCGTTCCCGGAGACCAGGGTGGAGCGCTACATGCTCCCCGGCAAGTCAAAGATTCTGCTCAAGTACAACCGGATGCAGGTGAGCCGGACGTACCCCAAGGGGCAGAGGATCGACTCCTCCAACTACGACCCCATCCCCATCTGGCACTGCGGCTGCCAAATGGTCTCCCTCAACTACCAGACCCCAGGTAAGGAGCGAGGCGGGATCGTTCATGGGAGAGACGAGAGAGTCCGATGTGAAAGCAGTGTGTGTGAGATTAGTGTGAACAAGTCTCCTATCCATCACCTGCGCCATTTTCATTGTATCTACTCGCTGACTTTGAGCTAGAAATTCGGTTTAGCGTAAAAGTGGATATTTCTAATTGTTTATATTGATTTTTTTGCACTTGGCTGGGTAAGATGAATTTTAATCTTAATTCCACAGGATCAGAACATTGATTACTGGGATATATGACATGCAAAAATATTTGCGTGCTTTTATTTTTGCCCTAGCTTCTGGTCGTGTGAAATGTGCTAAAATTTCCACACTGCAAAAATTACACTTTTACAGGATTTGCTGATTTTTCTTTGTTCAGTTTACATATTTGTGGAGCATCCTTTTTTTTTTTTCTTTTTTCTTTTTTAATGTTGGTAATGAGCAGGCAGAGCTTTTGGACCAAAATGTCCACCTTCCATTTCCACCATATTTCATGTCAGGGTGGCTTTTGATGCAGTAATAACCTGTCTATATCTGTAATCAAGCTTTCCACTCGAGCTGAAGCTGTAGGACATATTTTGATAACCCTGGTCTTTTAAGTACTGAACGTATATTTCAAATGCTTTAGATGTGAACAGATATGGTCAACAGTGTCGGTCTTAAAAATCATGTCAATTATGTGTAAGACTTTATTGCACACGTTGATGTACATTAAACAAAGAGGAAGTTATTTTTGCGTAATTGTCCTTTTCATTTTGTGTACACATTGAGAGTGATTGTGTAGATTCCATAAATGCGTTCACGTGGAATCATAAATTAAGATTACAGAAAGAAAAAACCCCAAAAAGTTTCAGGAAATATTTTGAGAGAGAACACAAAAATTTTATCGGTTATCAAAGTTGACTTACTGCATGAAAAGTCATTCATATTTGGTTTAATGTCAGCTCATTACTACACGTAGCCCTGTTCCGACTCCTGCACCATAAATCGCATGTAGCTGAGAGTTTGTTGCATGTTGTGAGCAAGTCTGATTGGTAATTTCACCTTCATTTGCCTCCCGTCCAGATCGTCACATGCAGGTCAACGAGGGATTGTTTGCTCTGAACGGTCGCTGCGGCTACGTACTTAAACCAGAGTGTATGCTCGACAAAAACTTTGATTCCTTCGACAAGAGGACGTTGATGGGTGTGGACCCCATCCATCTAACAATCACAGTGAGTTACCATGGCAACAGCAAGGCCACAGCCAATCAACCAAAGAGCATGTCGGTAGCTGGTATTGCAATCGCAATCATTGTAGATCAAACACGTTTAGATGCCCATATGAAATGGGCCTTTCCCACAACTATAATTTTCATCCTGAATATATTCCTTGGACATAACCAGCAGCAAGGAATTTGGTAATTGCACATATCAGCATATGAATAGTTTGCAGCATTCCAGTCTTCAATACTTGGGACTTATGCCATCAACCTTGTGAGGATCATTACATTGTTTACTAGTAGTTGCCCCAGTGTGTGTGTGTTAGCAATCTTTAGCACAAGATTTCTTTTGTGTGCTGTACCATGCATTGCTGGGGCAGACTTGCATATGCTGCCTAGATATTAAACCATTGGTAGCGGTTTTTAACTGAAGGTTATTGTAGGCTTCTTGTATGAATGCAGTCTTTTCAAATTGATGTATCCACTGCTTCTTCCTAGTGCATGATTCAGCTTTGTTCATATTGATGCGAGAGTCTATTAAAGCTCTGGTGCCATATATGATTGCAAGATATGGATAATCCCCCACTCAAACCATTATGTGCATATAGTACACTGTATCTAAGTGATGATGTCACAGACTTTTCTTATACCTTGGCTTGGAACCAGGTGCGAGCATGGTAAGCAACAATAGCATTATTGATAGAATACAATATTTGGGCCAGGTGAGGTTGTTTAAAACCAGTTTCCATGGTGATGAATGGCTACGACGTCACTCTGTGGTACTCTATTTACCCCCCTCCAACCCTAGATCATCTCAGCGAGGCACCTGCAGAAGACCGGCCGTGGTATCGCCAGTCCCTTCGTGGAGGTGGAGGTGGTTGGCGCAGAGTACGACAGCGGCAACAAGTACAAGACCAGCACCAAAGGTACGTCAGGTCCTGTTCTCACACTTGATGCGAGACTATTTATCCTCACAAATACTGCCGAATACCATCCCCTCTCCCCATCACCCCATGACCATCCCAACTTCCAGCTAAAATTCTAAGTGAAATATTTCATGACCACAAGTATACCTTATAGAAGGCTGCAAAGTATGCGTTTTATTTCTCATTTAGCCCAAAGCACTTTTGGATTAAACCAAGACTAGCCAGTCACCTTTAAGATGCTTTGATATTTCAACAGTCTTTTGTCAGCGACTAAAAAACACAGATCTGTATGCAGCCACCTCTGTATGGCTAATCCGAGAACGGCCTTAGTTCAGTGAGAGTTGGTACAGGAGTTTTATGTTGTTTCTCATGGTCTTAATGTGTTCATAGTGGCTGATTAAAGAACAGTCCTTTGCTATTCTGGGGATCATCATGATATTCATAATTGTCTCACCAATTCGAATGCAGTATATGCAATTGCTTGTAGTAATACTATGATCACAGACGGGATCCTTGTCAGCACATTAGTCTTAATCATCTCCTATTTGACCCTCCACACAGCCGACAACGGCTTCAACCCGGTCTTCAACGAGGTGTGCGAGTTTGACGTGACCAACCCCGACCTGGCCTTCCTCCGGTTCGTCATCCAGGACGAGGACGTGTTCGGGGAGCCCAACTTCTTGGGACAAGCGACCTACCCGCTCAAGGCCATTCGAACAGGTTTGTTTGTTTCTTTCAGTTTTCCATCTGAGAAGATGGCGATAGCCCACAGTCAGCTGCACCAGCTGGTCTTTCATGGGGTCCAGTTGGATGTGAGACGGAACCACTTCACTTGGCAATGGACCCTGCTCTTTGCGATGAATGAATGAATGAAGCAAGATCATTTATGTGCATCAGCTGTGACCCTCTTTCTTGCTGGACCTTCATTTTATGTCCTAACCAAGGGACTGAGTATGATTATACACAACCTTGCTCAGTTATACTCAGAAATGGAACCAGGGTCATTTGGATGTGGAAGCAGATGCCCTAACAATTGAGCCAAATCACTGCCCAACTGCAGGGATGGACACTCCCATCTGTCCCATGCCTTACAATCACACTGATTGCTGTGAAGTAGCAGACACTAGTTCAGAGAGAAATCCTTATTTTGATGGCGATGTGTTTGTAGATTAGCAAAATGAGAATAAAATTAATGAAACCAGTTACCTTCAATATTTGATGTCCCTGTATTCCTATCATGTCCATCCAAGCCCTAAGCCTGTCAAATATACTGGTACCAGTTATATTTACTGATTAATACATACCTGACCAGCAAAAATTTCCACTTGTATAATACAATATTCTCATGAAAGCAGTTAATCACGACTTCATTATCGGATATGACAAAATCTCTTTTGTGTACTCGGGAAAATTGTAGTTATATCAGACCAATTAGAATATCTCTAAACATAGACTATAAGAGGACAAAATGCAGTCAGCAGTTCATTGAGGACTGAAAGATTTACGAGTACATGTGTAAATATTTTCATTCGAAGAATAGGTTTTTGTCCCCGCCGAACGAGTTTGAGCAGGGGACTATGAAACGGGCTCCGTACGTGTGTGTGTGTCTGTGCATCCGTCCGTCCGTCCGTCCGTGTGTGCGTCCGTGTGTGATCAAAATGTTCAGTTTGCTACTTCTCTGTCATTTATGAGCCAATTTTGATTCTGTTTGCTTTATATGATAGCACTACATGGGAGCTTTAAAACTTCTACACAGAATTTCAGTTGTGACCTTTGACCTTGACCTTTGACCTATAATGTACATTTTGCTACAAAATGCTACTCCTTCGCCATTTCTAACCCGATTTCGATTCCGTTTGCTTTATGTGATGGCACTATGTGAGGGCTTCAAAACTTCTACACAGAATTTTGACCTTTGACTTCTTTGACCTTTGACCTTGATTTTTTACCTATATTGTACATTTTGCTACAAAATGCTACTCCTTCGCCATTTCTAGCCCAATTTCGATTCCATTTGCTCTATGTGATGGCACTAGGTGAGGGCTTCAAAACTTTTACAAAGAATTTTGACCTTTGACTTCTTTGACCTTTGACCTTGATTTTTTACCTATATTGCACATTTTGTTACAAAATGCTACTTCCGGCGGGGACATATATTACGCACCGCGTTATTTCTACTTTTCCTTGTTTGTCAAGATATCTCTTAAGGATAACATCGAGAATACAGTACCTAATATCGTCGGTTGAGAATGATAAGGGCGTTAAGTGTCCACAAAACCCATAGTGTTCGAGAAGACTTAAAGCCCTTCTCATTCTCAACAGACGATATGATGTTGACTTTTAGTGAGAATACAGGTTTCATGTGGTCCAGAGCAGCACCGACAAAATGATCCGTGTTTGTGTTGCAGCCATTTTTTTTGTCAAAGCAGACACCAAATTCGATACATACCAAAGGATGCCAATCATGATCTGTGGCACTTTTTAAAGGCATAATTTACCATTTGCAGATGAAACAAAAACCCCGCATTCATGCTTTAAAACAGTTCTAAATTATGAGTCAGGGATAGAAACAACCACTGTAAAAATTTTAATCAGTAAAATCGATGTCAAGTATTGTTAAATATACAAAATGTGAATGACAGTTATGATAAAAATGTTTCCGGACTAAACCGTGCTGCAGTTACGGTTTATTGAGGAAAATACTGATATCTCCTTATATTTCAGGCTTTATCGCGAAAATTTTATATGATAGAATGTTTTGTGGTATAGTAGACCTACGTATATGCATCAAATGTGATATCTCGAAAGTTTTTAAAAAAAATCACTGCTCCCAAAGGTAAACAAGACCTTTAATTATGTTCTCTTTCTCTGGCCTCTTACTCAGGGTACCGCTCTGTGCAGCTGAAGAACGGCTTCTCAGAGGAGCTGGAACTGGCCACTCTCCTCGTCCACGTGGACAGAAGAGTCATCGGGGTAAGTCCAGACACCCCACCACCACCCCATCTCGGCAGAGGGGTGTAAAAACCTCACGTACATCAAGAGCACATGATATTGTGCTCAGAGTGAGAGAGAGAAAAAAAGATCAGGAGTGATGGGATGGGGCAAGAAAGAGAAGATGGGTTTTAAAACAGCTAAAGTAGATGGGTGAGGTGGGTAAACAACAAACAACTCTGTAGACATGATTAACAATTTTGCCAGAGTTAAGACATGGCCCCTAAAAATGAAAAACAAAGAAACACATTCAGCCTGCATCCATGGGCTTGTCAGTGCATTTGTGTGGTTTATTTTATATGGGAGCTGGATGAAATTCTTTTTGCATAACTAAGATGAGCATTGCAGTCCTTTCGAAAAATTCAAAAATTCTGCCTGCATCACTCAATGGACATGTCCATGCGTGCATTTTTGTGGTTTATTCAATGTGGGAGAGAAATGAAAGTCTTTCTGCTGAACTTTCTTGAACATATCAGCATTGGCAGCTAGATTTGTAGCCAGTTGCCAATACAGTAAGCAGCAGGTGATTGGAGTAGTAGATTTGGTCTAAACTCAGTAGGGACAGTCCGAGGCATTACCTCATGTTTTTAAGGAAGTCAAATTTTTCTGATTGATATGTTATGATTTAGTATAATGTGAGTGTACCTCTCGGTGTATTTGTTAGTTTGAATGTGTAATTGATATGCTATGATTGAGTATACTGTCGTGAGTGTACCTATCGGTGTATTTGCTGTTAGTTTGAATGTGTGGAATTTTTTTTGTGTGTGTGAATGCATTTGCATGTGGCATTTGTGTGAAGGGTGAAATAGTGTTAGTCTGCGGTATGTGGTTCAGGAGCACACCTAGATTCTGACCCCCCAACTCTGGCCACTGACCTGTCCCCTCCAGGAATGCGACGACAGTGACCTCTACGCCTCCATCCAGATCCTGAGGGAGCGGACGCGGGAGCTGACCGCCGTGGTCAACTCCATGGACAAGGCTGGGGACTCCATGGCCTTGACGTCCTCGCCGGAGTCGGATGCGTACCGCATGAAGACCGCCGAGCTCAACAACTGCCAGGAGGCCCTCTTCAACCTCCAGGAGAAACGCCAGTGAGCCCCTCTCCCCTCCTACCCTACACCCCCCCCCCCCCTCTGGAGCCACATGTAGCCTATCTTCTGCCTCAACTCTGTCCGGTTCCATGACATTTGCTCCTGTGACAGTTGCTCCCATGAAATATCTGCATGCTAAGCCACACATAAATTCTGCCCACACACGTAACTCTAACCCTAATCCTAATCCTCATATCAAACTAAACCCAAATCCCTATCACAACCCCAACCTTAACCCTAAGTCCTTGGGAAAAAAAAAAGACTAGAGCAATTGTTGTAGGAGCAAATGTTGTGTCACTATTTCTGTTCATCTTTAACCTGTTGAGGGCGGACTGATTTTGCTACAATGTGCATTTCCCATAAACACCTGCCCAAGCATACTCAAGTCAAAATGAAATATTAAAGTTGGTGTTATACAACAAGATAAATGTACTTTTACCAACAGAATGGAGGAAATTTCAGTAAGGTTGATAGAAAATTGAGGAAGTTATGGGAATCAGGCTACATGTATCACATATATCCATAGAATTTAAATAGTGATGTTGGTCACAAGCAACCACTTTGTGCACAATTTACACTGTATGCTCTATAATATTTTGCAAGTATAACACCTTGCGAATTGGGGCTTGTGAGACAATTTTGTGGGTTGTTAAGATATGCAATCGAGAACCACAGTGCTGAAATGAGAAGTATTAAGTAACATCCCGTTTTCAACAGAAAACTTCATGATTTCCCAGGGTATACAGTTCACTTGTGTTATAGGGAAGGCAATACTTTTGGAGTTGTTGATTTCAAGAATATCAGTGGACTCCCAAATTCACACACACAAAAAAAAAAACCCAAAAACATTGAGATCTGTATGTACGGCATATACAGTATTCATTTAGGTGAGGTGATATGCCATTTTAGTAGAAACCTCTCATTGACCTGTGCACAAGTTTTTCCCCCCAAAAAAAAAAAATTATTTATGCCTGAATAAAAAAAAAAAAAGAACCCAGAGTGAATCGGATCCTTTGCACCAAATAATTGAAGAATTGCTGCAAATATGCCATAATTGCTTTTGAGTAGAAGAGTTCGTGGTTGTTATGTGGCTAAGCAAGACAGTTATCATCAATTGTTGTTTTTTTTTCCAAGATTCAAGATGTTGGGTCACATCATTACCTCATCTCAATCATTTTTAAGAATATCACTGCCGTAAAGTGTGTTCATGTCAAGAAACATTGTAGTAGGAAGTTACAGTAGCTGGCAGGTGTGTCGTCCAGGTTACGTTCAGTACATCCAGACGAAATTATCTCGAGCTCACTCACACTTCTCTTGTGTTTTTCCTTGTTCTTCAGGCAACGCGTGGAGAAGAAGAAACTGAGGAAAACTGCAAGCAACAGCCAGAGCCGTCTACCCAGGTCGTAACTCCGCTGCGCTGTCGGCGCAACACTCGTCACGTCACGGGCACAGTCCTGCTCACAGAACTTCTGTTTTCAGCTCAAGAACTTTATAGGACAATAGAATAATCACATCCGTGGAGTCTCTGTAGAAAAAGTTTAGATATTAGAAATCAGTAGTATCAATGACACCGATATTTTTTTATGTCATTTATTTTTGATGTCATCAAGATTGAAGCTTCAATCTGTGTTATGCATCTATTTGCGCCTGAATGCGGGACAAGGAAAGATAGCTGACTTCAAGTCAGAAGCAAAGTTTGAGATTTCACTGAGAATCTAAACTGAAAAGAAGCCTGCATTCCAAGAATCTGTCATGGTACGAATATTCACGCTTTATTTTTGCTTTTGGGAATCTGGCAACTCCATTCCTTGAGGGAAGAGAAATTGATGCTACGACATGACTTTGAGCTGGACAGACAATGGCCAAAGACATCTGTTGACCGTTGATGAGAAACCACAATCGAGCCTCTTTTGAGGTCTGGAATACGCTCCTGAAGATATGTCACATCCTGTATTATTACCAGATTCTTGTTTGAGTCTGTCAGGCACGTTGTAGTGCTGGCTTGACTGTTCAGCGATGGGCTTAGGAGGAATTTTCTCACTGTGGGTTTGATTGACAATGCTAGCAGTATCTAATCTCCTTGAATTTTGACATTCACAAATCAAGCAAAATAATGATTTCATCATTGCATTTTTACACAGCTTATTTATGACACCCATGTGATTAACGATAACTTACTACAATGAACGTTGAATTTTTTTTCTCTCCCTGCATTTTTTTAATTTTTTTTATTTATGTGTTGGACTATCATTAAAAGCAATCGGTGCAATAAGTTATGTCTTCACACAGTAAGAACAGTTCTCGGGTACGAGATTTGAATTAGGAGAATAATAGTGACGTGATTGCCCGGGTCAACTTGCAGAATTCAAATTGCTGAGAAGGGTGGCCAGAGAAGAGTTGGATATTTCTGGTGTGGAGATGTTTTTGAAGTACTTGGAAAGTTACTTGGTGCAGCAAAACTCGAGCCGAGTGCTACTTGCAAAATAACTGGCACATCTTGTGGGAAGTGCGGAACCAGGAATACATGCCAAGGAATGAAGCGAAGCGGAGGTAATGCGATCAGAACACGTCCACCCCTTGTGCCGGGAACATGGAAAATTGCAAGACAGATGTCACGCTGTAACTCGAATGACATCAGGGAAAGTCTGGACCTGGATTCGTCTAAAGGGACCAATAATTTGAATGCGTCATGCACGTTTCAGGCATCAATGCTAAAACTTCTTCAGTCGCTACACGGGGAGAACACTTTCACATGTCTTCTAGACACCAGCAGTACGGTCGTCTGGTAGTCCATTCTAGCTTCATAGTTCAGGTTCTTCAAAAGTACATTATGATTAGCTTCCCAGTTTTGAATCACTCCATCATGTCAGTGCAATGGAGAAGCAGACACAGAACTCTCTGCATCTCCATTTTATTACCATAATCCGACAAAATAATTCTTGTATGAAAAGCACTGCCCACAGCTGCTATTGAGAGAAGTGTGCATAAATCATGTGATGCCGCAGATCAGTTGACTCTCTCACTATTGATTGGCCCACTAAATATTGTCAAATCATGTAGAATTGTAATTAATGCTCACTCCACGTAGCATAAGTTGAAAGTTTATTCACCAGATGTCCACCCATATTTTTATGATGATACAAGAATTTGCATTGATGCCTAACCATTGCAATAAGTCCAACAACACACACCGGTATCTGCACTCACATGAAATTCATGAACTCTTCCTAGCACGAACGTATAGGTATGAGTTTTTAAATACTTGACTTCTTCAGTTAAACTGAGTAGCAACACTAATATCTGGTTTCTGTTGCTTTTCTTAGTCCAATTAAGTGAATATTTGTATTGTACTTGTCTCAGCAGAACAAATGAAATTTGATAACACTCTTCCAAACTTCCAAACTGTGATATCATTGTATGGTAAATCTCATGGTTGTTTTTTTTTTTCTTCCGCTGTTCCAATCTTGAGTCTACCATTAAGTGATCTCACTCGGATGATCACGGAATAATCTGTCTTTCATGATATTCGTTTTCGCAAACTTGACGAATTCTTGTTTACAGGACACCCATATAACACAGAGGGACCTTTGGGGGGAATTCACCAGCACAACGAAATGGGGTAGGTGTCGCGAAAATGTTTTGAGGGGTTGCGTTGTTGTCGTGGCAGCCATGTCGCAGTAAGTACTGTACGCCTCGATGAGGAAGAAGCGTTAGGGCTACTTTGATCGAGGAAGATACACTCTCAGCCTTCCTCAGCAGTTAGGAGCTCAAGGTTTACCGGTAGTAGCAACGTTCACACGATTGTCAATCTTGTCACCCCATATTCTTATGTGCTATGCAGGAAATTATGTGGGACAGCTAGCTACCACTCTTGTGTAATTTTGGAGAGAGTTCGTAGAATTTATGCAACTCGTGTTATTGGCAACACATCTCGAATTGGAGATGGGGCTACAGTTTACCCATGTCCTTCAAAAGCGTCGAAATGAAGGCTGTGTCTAAGCATCGATGGAACGTGAAGCCCGTTAAAAGCAGCTGGAAATGTTTACAATGAAAACTTTAGTCCCACTGACATAGCAACCTTGGCCTGTCGGTGAGCAGTTGGATGCAAGTTGAATCGTATACCACTCATCTGTCCAATTTGGAAGAATGGAGGACTAAATGAAGGAGACTTTGCAGCAATGTGATGTGCAGAAATCAGTGGAATCAACCTCTGCAGGTTATCAAAAGACTTTATTTTTAGTGTTAATCTACCATACATTGTCATCCATCACTCTGCTCTGAGAAATAGTCATCATTATCACTAAAGCTTATCATCAATCTTGTTAATCAATGTGAGTGACGTAGTATCGCAGTCAGACTGCAGGCGCAATCTTATTTCGCTTTAACAAATGACACTAGTCCTTTGCCTGCATGATGACGTTTGTTCACGTCCAAGGCATAAGCTGCGAGGGAGTCTTTGTAACGATAAACTTCCTCAATGACAAGAAAATTTTCTCCCTCGTCGGACTGTTAAATGGTCACCTTCATTGCCAAGATGCAATACTACAAATATTTTACACTGACTCTTCATCATTCTTTGGGACTTCATGTGGATATTTGTTAAGCTGTGTTGTTGATGTATGACAACCAGATGCATGATCCTGTCGTCAAGATGACTGCTAGTGACGTGTGCAAAGCAGTGAAAGCAGTCCGGTATTCGAGATTCAGATTTCTTTCCACATTTCTGGACCAAATCATGGTGAGCATGCATTTCTTTCTTTGTCCAAAATGTTGACGACACAAGCACACGATGGCAAAGGTAGACCAGGTGCTTTGTCATGGTCGGTCTTGTGCAAGTATTTGCAGGCCGTTTCTGTTTCACCGATCGGAGGGAAGTACTTTCTTCCAACGGCTCGGCATGTTTTCGCTGCAGTTGTCAAGTGGAAACAAGTGTTATGGAGTCTCTACTCTCACTTGACAAAGGTCAACAATATTGTGTCACTGTAAACATTGACACTCTTGCACGATTAATACTGTTCACACTGGACCAGTTGCGGTAAACGTAGCTTGTTGATAGTTATAAGGATGAGAGTATTTTTGTACGTAATTTATCATCTCCGAAGATATTTGTGTGTTATTTTTGCAGTGAGTCGTGTTGGTGAAGTGCAAATTCCCCTTCCCCCTAAAAAAAGACAAATGTCCATGGCGCCTCGGGGCAAATTGTGTCACGTTTACACTAACATGAGACAATATTTACAGTTGTAGAACCCGGCTTCAAAGTAATTACAGCAGGGATGACATATGTTCATGAGAACGTACCCACGTGTAGTGTTTAGTAATGACATTAGTGCTATAATCAATGCAAATCTTGACCTAGAGTGAATGTACCTGTATCAATTTATGCGATGTAAAGGGTTTCTCCTGTTCCTTTCACGATTTTTTCTCAACATATACTGTATATTTTTCTTCTTTCGTGTACCTATGTATACCGCTAGTACATTGGCAAGCCCCGTCTTCATGTAATTGAATGCAATGTGTACTCGAAGACAGTGGGGGACCAAGGATGTGTTCCATATGTATCAAAAGCCTGATCATTTTGTATGCAACATCATGATATCATATTTCTACGTGTAAACCTGTGCAGATGTGTGATGTGTATTAACTACAAGCATTCATGCCGAGATGAAGATTCGGTGTGCGGGTTTCCCCGCCGTCGAATCGACGTGAGGAAGAGTTCTGAGTTTACGACACGAAGGGCAGTATTAGCGATGATTCTTACAGGCTCTCTGCCAAGGTTGTATACATGTATGACGGAAAACAGCCAATTAGCAAGCATGCATTAGTGACGTTTGACAGCTCTCGCAATCATGATTAATTGCCCGTTGGCAGATCGGAGAGTACCTCTCGTGAATTTATTATCTTATTTCCTTATTCATTGACATTCCTGTAGGATAACAGCACACTGTTTTCTCATTTATTCAATATGTTTTAGCGAGGTTTTTTTTTTCTTTTTTGTATGGAGAAAAATCTGTCACAAGAAAAGAGCAAAAATAAAGCTGCTCCCAATCACGACTTTCCTTAATACACAGGGAGATTGAATATATCATGCCTTGTCATGTTTTATTTTTTTTTTCTTGCTGCTCCTTCAAATCTTTTTGTAATCACTATAATCACTATCAATCAAACATAGCTATTTCTCTCGTTCTATCTCTCTTTCTCTCTCTCATACTCACAAGAAACACAAGAAATAAAGGAAGACTTTTCTATCGCAGAGAGAAAGAGGATTTAGACATGTTTCGCCTTGATAGGATAAAGGATCACGTTTCATGAAATGGGGTAATTGTTTTGAAGTTCGTGCGCCGGCAATATGTACTTAAAAACTTATGTGTTGGCAAAATACCAAAGCAAAGAAATTACTAGACCTAGGTGTGAAAGACATTCATCAACACTTTGTTTGAATTTTGAGTAGAGCCATGGTGGTTGTTAAACTGTATTTAAACACTGACATATCAACTGTACTTGTAGCGTCGCCAGTAAGGCAGAATTATTTTCCAGAAGTAGATTTCTGATATAGGCATTGTTGTGAAATATTCCACTGTAGAAAGGAAATCATTTAACGCTCTGTTCACTCTTTCATTTTCTTTTTAAATTTTTTTTTAACGTTTTGAGAGGACTGTCAGGGATTACAGGGGGGGGGGGGGATTTGCCTTTTAGACTTTAACCTTTGACCTCTGTGACATCTTTTTGAGAAATGCTGCGCCTGGACTGGAGCCGAGTTGAGATTCACTGTTTGGGTCCGGCTAGCTCACCACTTAACCTGGATTTCTTCAGTGTAGTTTAAAGTAACCAGCTGTTTTGTGGATTATTTGGTTTGATGTCAGTGCCTTACTTAACTTTAATGAGTTCAAGCTGGATGAGTAGTTCAGCCAGACACGGCACCATTTGGGTCACTCATTTTGCTTAAGATTTGCGAGTATCCCAAATTGGTGGAAATCATGCATTTTTAAATACAGTATAAGAAATATCTTGTACAGATGGGCGGTACAAAGTGGTGAAGTTTAAGAACCAAATGAATTAGTAAAAACTCTGCACTCTGGCAGGTGTGCAATAGTGGACAACCCAAGTGTCTGCCATGTGTGGAAGTGTTAAGTCGGCGAGGAGGGTTATTAAGTCGTCCATACGCTAGAGCAATTTGCGGACTTCTGGTATTTCTTCTAAAGTGAGGGGAAAACAGAGCTGTGACATTCGCAGCAAGAGCTTTCGGACCAAATGAACACAAATCGTGCAAGAATGTGATGTAGTATGTACATACACCGTAAACAGTTCATGTACCACAGTGTTGAAAAAATGCATCGTATTAAAGAGTGTTGAGTGAAGTCGGTTCTTTAGTAATAACTGACAGAAATGCTATAATTTGGGGAAAAACTTATATTCCTCAATATGAAGCATTTAAGAAAAGACAATGTTTAAGCACATTGAGTGTCTTGATAATGATCACACTTTAGAAGGGGATAGATCACAGAGTCTCAGCTCTCATTGATATAATGTCAGGAAAAGTCTCAGAATGTGAAAAGAATTACAATATTTGCCGTTGACACAGTTCTACTTACTGTGAAATTTTCCTGATTAAAGTAGCTATTGTATATCCAGGTGACCATCAAAAAATATTAGAAGCATTGAAAAAAAGAAAAAAAATCAGACTGCTTCTCAAAGACTAGAACTATTTCATCTGAAAAATCCAAAATATAAGAAGGCTTGCAAAACATGGAATCTATATTTAAGAAAAAAAATACTAACACACTCAGAATTACACAAACTATTATATATTCCCAACTACACACTCGGCCTTATGTATCACTTCTGCACAGTGGTGGCACACTGTTTGCTGTACCGTGTGCATGGGAGGACCTTAAAGGGAAAGTCAAATGTAGCTTGAGCTTCAAGAAGTCATCTGGTAAAAATTGTTGGAAAAAAAAAAATTCACTGAATCCTGTCGCAGATTTTCCTACTGTGTATCATGCAACACAATTTCTGCATGCCACCTGTCAATTCATATTTTTACTATGTAAAATTTTAACATTCATGGCAACAGGTCATCAGGGCATGAATTCATGAAGTGACCAAGGTGTGTTTTTGTTCAAGTTCTGCTGGCACTGTTGCATTAATTCCCTTGGCATACGTTTCAGTGGATACATTATTTTTCTCTTTGTTTTCTAGTTGGTATATGCAGCACAGAATACTTTTCCATTACAGTTCAGCTTTTTGTTGTTGTTGTTCTTGTTGCTCTGTTGCTCTTTATCTTTTTGTTCACTTCAAGGTATACAATGTATGGTCTATAACTCATGTCTGATTGCATTAAAAATGCATGCATACAGAATGATGAAGTGCTAGTACTCACAAAGTTTATTATAGAATGTCACTATCTTGCCAATATAGTCAAACTCTATGAAGTCAGAACAGCCTCGGCGTGCAACAAATGAGGAGCCAAATTGTCCCTAGTTTTTCCTATGATGTATATCCAGTGCAGATATATTCTGTGTGAGATGTACACCATAACCTTTGTTTAAAACTTGACACGTTGTGAAATTTCTGAAGAATGAAGAAAGGCTAAATTTCTAATACAGAGGCATTTGACAGAGTGCTACATCCTTGAAAACAAACCTTATATATTAAAAGTGATAACATAATTTAGTGACTTTGTTGGTATTTTGACCTCC
The DNA here is from genome assembly GCA_033980235.1 of Diadema setosum. NCBI lineage: Eukaryota > Metazoa > Echinodermata > Echinoidea > Diadematoida > Diadematidae > Diadema > Diadema setosum. Next base: position 24,021,710 of record CM067066.1, on the reverse strand, counting down.
ACCACCACACATAATTGACAAGGTGACTTTTAAAGGGGAGTTCTCTTCAAGTTGTTGGGCTGTCTTTTTATTTGATTAAAATGAGTGTATACAACGTGTATCATGAGTATACACAAATCTTTTTTTCATTGTCTGTGAGCAGAAATTGTACATCAACTCTCACATTAATTTTTGATTTTTTTTTTTTGATTTTTTTTTTTTATCATAGGAAATACTAGTATCTATATCAGGTGGCCCGTTCTTGAATTTATCGCAGGGCTTCACACTAACTTTTTTCTTCGATGGCATGTTTGGGTCACTAGAATCTGTAAATCTGAAATGTTGGTGGCCCAAATTGAGAGCAAATGTAACAAATGTAATGGTCCATTTTGAATCTTAGTTGCCCAGTCGGGCCACCAACAGATAACCATTCTCAAAATTTGGTGGCCTGACACCAATTTTTAGTGGCCCCGGGCCACCATTCCACCGCTAATGTCGAACCCTGTTCATCGGATGTGTTTTGAAAGTGACTGTTTTAGGGCACATGTAATGCAAAAGCAGAAGATGAAAATTGGGCATTAGTTAGCAGTGGCAGGCTAGCCATGGATATGGTACTTCATATTATTATGATTATTATCAGTGATTTCTTAGTGTATACACACCTAGTTAAGCTAGCAGAGCAATTGTCACAACAGTGTATTTGCTATTATGTTTGTTGGTTTGTTTGTTTTTCTTTCCCAAGAACAAGAGTGAGCATGAATTCAGGTATGTGTATAATAATACCAGTTCTGTAGAGGGGAAACCCTGTTAAAATGAGGTCGTTGGTACAGCTGATTTTACCTCTTTATAATAAAAAATGGTACCTTGTCGTAAATGTACTTAAACAGCAACCAGCTGAATACGGTGATTGAAAATCAGGACCGCCAAATTCACCTCGTTAGAAGCGGAACGTAATTGTAAGTGAGCTTGTTACAACTGGGTTTCCCTGGACGAAATGTATTTTTAATCCATGGTTGTGCAAGGGTCTAAGTAGATTTGAGAAATGTTGATATGTCTTGAGGAGTAAAGATGGACCTTTGTGACAGTGCAATGCATTGTACTGTATAACAAATTTGTTCAAAGCTATTTTTTTATTTGGTGATCACTTGAATTACTAGTAGATTTTTGTATTTTTGTTATGGAAGTGCTTTAGTACAAAGCCTTGATATTTTTTATCAGCTCTAGAATCTGCCTCTATCTTTTCTACATATTTGCAAATACAGCGATACTTTAATTTGATATGAATTACTTTGCTTCTTTTTTTTGTTTTTGTTTTTGTTTTTTTTTTTTTTGTTTTTTTTTGGTCGTACATGTGATTATTACCATATATAGAGCTCTGCTTTGAATGTCTTTTATTTTGTATACTTAAAGAAATTGTAAATGTATACCTTGATTCAAAACTGTAGCCAGTTCATTACAACACATATGATATGCAGTATATTTCTGCACAGCATGATAATATGCCTCGTCTAGCTTCATCAAGGACAAAATTTACCGAGGGATCCACAAATGTGTGCCGACAATTTCAGGTCAGCAAAAGAAAACAGATGAATCTGTAAAATTTTGAATCAGGTTTTAAGATGTCCTCAGTTTTGTGATGTCACTACAGATGGTGGCCGCCAAGTTTGTGCCGAAGCATGTGAACTCAAGTAAACAAGATACTTTTGTGAATTATTTTGTTTGCGGAAGGAGATACAGTGGAACCTTGTTTATATACAGAGGTCGGATGTAACAAAGCCCTCTTATAACAAGGTGGTGGTTTTCGCAGGTCCGAACTCTTTATATTACTTTATTTTTGTACCCTGGTAGAGTGAGAAACCTGTTGATTTTAATCAGCGAGACAGATCCGGATTATTTCTTAGTTTATGTAGACTACGGTAGCCGGGATTTGTGTGGGTGCCTTATTTTAGTTTTATTGGTACTGTATTGTGTATCCTGTCATATGTGTATCTGTGTACCACCCGACACATTACCACCAGGCTGTCATCATCAGTCAGAAATGTGTAGTGAATGCAGGTGACCATCCTTTGTTATCAATCTTGTTTAAAGATTTTGAAGATGGAGAAATTCAAAGACTTTTGAAGCTGTGTGCTCCTCTTGTTTTCTGTTCTTGTTACAATGTTTCTGTCTTCTGTGCTTGAAATTGTACAACTCAACCAAAGTCATGTTCTTTATTCTTTATTTTTTAATAACAAAAACTTACTAGAGGAGAAAAGGGTTAAAAAAAAAAAAGACCCAACAACAAACAAGCAAGAGAATTTGTAGTGCAGAGACTAGAGAAATATATTCGAATTTCATACGCGTCGTATTTGTGATAGTGGTGGCATTATTTACTCAGTGCTCGGATGGAAGTTTGTGTATTATCGTTTCATCTGATTTTCTTGAAATAATGATAATTTTTACTGGAGAAAAGTGATGAGTGTGGCAGGCAGTGATGACACTATAAGCCCTGGCAGGTACAATATGTGCAGGGTGAGGCTTTGAAATCGGCTTCAAAAAGCTGTGTGAGAGGCAATTCAACTGGATAACCATACTCGAGCTGTGCATTTTGGCAGTCTAGGGGTGAGTCGACTGTCATACGGTGGAATTACCTTCCTTTATAAATCTTTCCTCTGTATCTTGTCTTCTAATGACTTCCTTTTTTAGTCACATGGATGGTGTCATATCAAGTGTTGGTTTGTATTTAGGGAAGAAAAAAAAAACAACATATCATACACGTGTATAATCCAAAGATACTTATTTCTTTTCATCTTTGTTTCTTGTTGGCATTTGCCGAATGAAGTGCGTTGAATGAACATAATAACAAAATTATGGAACGATGAAGAATGATGAGTAGCTTTATTCATTCTCATAGTTTTCTCGTCTTATTCTGTGTGACAGTAAACATTCTTGTAAGAGTTATGTTGCTGTATTTACTCAACATATGACAAGTGATACCATGTAAACATGATTGTGGGAAATGAAACATATGAGAAATAAATTTGATCTTGCGCTACAGCAGTCAAATCGTTGTGTATGGTGATTTTTTTCATCAGTGTGTCCATTTAAAACGTCTCAAACACATCCCAAGGTATGTAGTTTTTGTGCACGTTGTCATTTAAACTACAGTCAACCTCGCCATCGTGGAATCTATTGGGACTGACAAAAGCACTTTGACTTCCGCAAACTTCAACATTTGAGGATGTCGATTTTGAACTTTTCCAGACTAATTTTTATTATGCAACGCCTTTTTTTTTTTTTCAAAACCCTGCTGCGCCGCCCACACATAGCTCGCCTCTACCTTGGTACGTGTAATTTATGTTCTGCTCTGCTGGACATCAAGGATAGAGGAGAAATTAGTATTTTCCTTCATCTATTTATGAAAGAATGCAAGAATGCTTTACTTCCATGTTTGAACGACGTACGGGGAAAAAAGAACTTTGACTTGGGAGATGGAGATAGCATGTATTCACACAAATCTGGACTTGAAATTATCTTTGACATAGCCGAAATTCAAATTGTAAATTTTTATTGTAAAAGTGGAAATTTTCGCAGTGTTGACAATTTTTCGCATTTCCCTCCAACCAGAAGCTTAGCGCGAAAAAAAAAGCATATGAATATTTTTGCATGCCAAATGTTTCTGTAGTTGATGACTTGATTCAGTAGAATTACAAACACGTGAAACTCATCTTGCCCAGTCAAGTGTGAAAAATTACTCTTGCGAAAGTATCCACTTTTACAGTAATGAAAGATTATTTCTAAGGAATAAGTAGAGCAAATTGGGACTTTTCTGAAGCTTCGACTTGGCCGAGTTTTCGACTTGTGCAAGGTTGACTTAGGCAAGGTTGACTGTACATGTACCTCTTTTCTATCATTTCCTTGAAAATAGAGCTTTTCTTCAAGTACGTACTGTATTTCCTTCATTGCTCGATTGTATACACCCGTACTAACAAGATTTTGTCTACTGTGATGCTCTCTGGTCATCAGTTTTGATGTCCTCTCAGTAAATTGAAAAAAAAAAAAAAAAATGTACACCGTAGAGAGAAATATAGGGATCTTTATCATCACAATTATGATGACAACTTATATTACTACAATGTATTATGGAAAATGTTGGATAACTTTCAGTGTTCAGCATAATTTTCTGCTTGTTTTCCAATGAGAGTGAATACAGACTGAACAGACTCTGTAAATGTTATGGGGTTTTTACCATGGAAATTATTCCATCTGCAGTCAGACCGATTTAATGCACAGACCAAAGGACACTACGTACATGTATATGCATGAAGTGTATAGAACAAATTTATTTTCATATGCAACAATATCAATAGTTTCCAAAACATCTGCTGATACAAAAATTTGCAGCTATGATCAAGTGTGAACAACTTTTCCATCATTATCCAACAAACAAAGAAAAATATGAGTAAAGAAAAAACAAAGAACAACAAATGGGCAAACCTTATCTTGGCAAGATATTTTGCAAGGCACAAAAAGATTTACAGTAGCAGATACTACTGAGGGAAAGGAGATGATAGCAATACATCTCCCCCCTGAGTACAAGATATTTTTTCTCTCTGCAGAACAAGTTTAATATATGTGACAGCCCAGCTCAAAAACTATTGTACAAAAACGCAGATAAGGATTCTTCATAATGGACCAAAACATGTCATTTGGGTTAACCAGCTCAAATTTATAATTTGTCTTACCTGATACGGTATTTTTTTTTTTCTATCAACTATCAAACTTTGCCAGCTTAGAACAAAGCCGAAATAGAGAAAATAGCGTTTTTTTTCTGGACCACTTTTTTTTCCCCATTGATACTTTTGCACACCATTTCTGAGTGACCCCCAATATTTCCTCTTTTCCTCTTTTCTCCCTTATCTATGAAACTGCACTATAACAATCCATTTTTGAATGGGTTATGATGGTACAATTGTAACAGGTTTTATATAATTGTAAAGTTTACAGATTACTGTTTTCACACTATCTAGAAAAGCAGAAATTCATTTCAGCCTACTTTTTGTGGGTTTTGAGCTGGGCAGTCACAACATATGTTGTTCTGAAGGCCATTGAAAGACCACTGTCTCACCACAGAAACAATGAATGATATTCCTTCTTTGATTTAAATTCTTTTTAACACATAATAAACTCAATCCTCTACACAATCTGTCTTCATAACTTAAGTACTCTTTTGGCATAAAGAATGCTGAGGTGTACCTCAACGATCCCTGTACAAAGTTTATATTGAAACAACTACTTGTATTGAGTGTGGTTGGGTATAAAGGAATACATATCATAGGAGGGCTACCCACGGATCATGCTGTCTTTATAGTGGCAGCGTATTTATTATATTATTGCCACTGTTAAGATTCACTGGATGAGGGCAGTATTACTGCAAGACCCCTGGAGATCATCATTGTGAAAGTTGGCAATACAATTGTATTTGAGCCGTGAGTTGTAAGCTATAACACCTCGAGTATTCTGAATCGACTTGGCCTTTGAGGGTAAATCCGGTCCAAATATAAGTTAGTCTGATAAAAAAAAAAAAGAGAGAGAGAGAGAGTAAAATCTTACGAGTTCAACAGTAAAAATTTGACTGAAATCGGATGAAAAATAAGGAAGTTATGACATTTTAAAGGTTTGCTAATTTCTGCAAACAGTTCTTGTACAGTGGATATGAATATGCAAATGAGTGAGCTAACCATGTCAGAACCTCACAATTTTCATTTGATCATGTACAAAAAAAAAAAAAAAAAATGACAAAAATTAAATGTTTCTGTCACTGAAGTCTGAAACATGATTTTATTCTTGGTTGAATGACCTCAAAATAGTGATCAATTTCATTAGATATACCAGGATTTGAGCCTCAGGCATTATTGCGTTTGAATGAAAAACTAGAAATTTCAGCATTTTATGTACAAACTATATGGCAAGTTGTGAGGGGATGACATGCTCACTTTACCATTCGTATACTCATATCGATCGTTCAAGAACTGTTTCCTGAAAAATGGGCAAAACTTCAAAATGTCATAACTTCCTTACTTTTCACCCAATTTCCATCAAAATTTTACAGTTAAACTCGTAATATTTTACTCTTTCTTATAAGACTAACTTATATTTGGACTGGATTTCCCCTTTAAGGACAGAGTTGATGATAAATGGGTCACAGAAGCAAGTCAGTGATGGTTTGCACAAAAAGGGGGATAAAATGATGAGGAAAGTTGCAGCAGATTGAAAGACAGAAAGTCATTTGATTGGACAGCCAGTGGTAAGTTTTAAAGACAAACAAACAAACAAACTTACTGACGTGGTCTCATAAACATTACATTGTTTGCAGGAATACAGTCTCAGGTTTGCATGCAAGAATACTACAATTATGGTTACTAAATTCACATAAATAGTCTTGGTCTCATATTCATAACACTGCTTGCAGGTAAATCGTCTCGGGGTCTGAATGCAAGAATATTACAATTTTGGTTGCAACTGACCTCCAAATGTATGTCGTAAGAGAACATGGGATAATATATTACATCCCTGATAATCTTTTTGATGAGCTTTCCTTGAGTAGAGTCATCCACAAACAAAAAAACAAAACAAAACTGGTGGGTCATCTATCTTATTGCCATTGCTAGCAGATTCACTGGAGGACGGCATTATTTACTGCAAGGCCTCTGGAAACTGTGAAAGTTGGCAAGACAATTGTATTTGAGCCGTGAGTTGTCAGCTATAATGTCTCGAGTATTCTGATTTGACTTGGCTCTAATGACAGAGTTGATGATAAATGGGTCACAGGAACAAGTCAGTGACAGTTTGCACAGAAGGGGAAAAATGATGAGGAAAGTTGCAGCAGGTTGAAAGTGACAGAGTCATTCGAGTGGACAGCCAGTGGTGAGTTTTAAAAACAAACAAACAAACTTACTGTCATGGTCTCATAATCATTAAAATGTACTGTAAAACACAATATTTTCGCGAATGGGAGCTGACGGCCTTATTCGCAGCATGAGATTTTCGCAAGTTGCGTTTACATTCAATGCATATAGTGTAGACAAGATCTTTAGCGTGCATTTTATTTTCACAAAACTCGGCTCTCGTTAAATTTGTGAAATTAAGATGCATGCCAACATTCCTCATTTTACAGTACATTGCTTGCAGGAATATAGTCTTTGGTTTGAATGCAAGAATACCCCAATTATGGTTGCTAAATTGTCCTACTTAATCTTGGTCTCATAATCATAACTTTGCTTGCATGTAAATCGTTTCGGGGTCTGAATGCAAGAATACTACAATTATGGTTGCTAACATTGACCTACTTAGTCTTGGTCTCAGAATCATAACATTGCTTGCAGGTATACTGTCTTGGGGTCTGAATGCAAGAATACTACAATTATGGTTGCTAACATTGACCTACTTAGTCTTGGTTTCAGAATCATAACATTGCTTGCAGGTATATCGCTCGGGGTCTGAATGCAAGAATACTACAATTATGGTTGCAACTGACCTACAGTACAAATGTGTGTCGTAAGAGGACGTGTGAGAATATATGTGACCCGCTACAACAAAAGGATCCTAAAGTCGCTGACGGGTGAGCCGAGAAAATCGCGTTTGAAGTCAGATCACCAAAATCTGTCAAAACATTTGGATTTCATGTTTTTAACATAATTTTGTAGTCTACTGTATCTTCTATCATCTGCCGAAATTTCGAAGCTAAATGATCAAAGGAAAGGCCTGAAAATGGCATTTTTCTGGGCCATGCTTGGCTCGCCCGTCAGCGACTTTAGCATCCTTTTGTTGTAGTGGGTCACATATCATCCCTGATATTCCTTTGAAGAGCTTTCCTTGCGTAGTAGAGTCATCCAAAAACAAAAACAACAACAACAACAACAACAACAAACCTGTTGGACCTAGTGCTCACATGAACAGGCTTTTTTTCTTCATATTACGGATACAAATCAACAAATAAGTACTGTACTTTACATATTTTTTTTTTCCCACAAGTATGCACTTTCCTATCAGATGATGTGCAATGTCAGGATACAAGTCAGGTATGCATCTAGGCAGTAGCAGGCAAGAAGTCCAGAACCCCCCCCCCCCCCCAAAAAAAAAAAATGTTTGAACCATTGCACTGACACTTACAATAATCCGTCGCTTGTGTTGCTCTGCCATATGATACCACGTATATAAATCTCCCCTCGGTGGTACATTGTATATGCAATAACAGTTCAATTTCTGTAACATTGCTTTGCATGTACAGGGGAATCCAGTAATAACGAGATCGTCGGTTCCAGGTGATTTTTCTCATTATATCCTGATTCTCGTCACATCCGAACACTTGGGAAAAGTACACTGTATATGAACACGCTCTTATGAAACTGCAAGCTACATCCATCGTATGAGGATGCTGCCATGTCGATGAACAGAAAAACAGGAAATGGGACCCGAAAGTGCTATAGCATTCTCACGATAATTATAACAATTTAAAATGTTCTTGACGTTTGTTGAATGTTTTAGATTCGACAATACATTCATGTTGTAGATGGTACATACCTTTTGTTTAATGTTCATTAATCTTTACATGTGAGAAGAGAGAAAATCAATGCAACTAACTGAACACCATCGCACAATCAAAGCTGCGTTTAGCGTAACTCGTGTGGAAGACAGCTGCGACCAAAAGTCCGAAGTTACCATTCATTCTATGACGCTTTAAAAAAAAAAATAAATTGCATGTATTACGGTGACAGTTTACATCACAATCTATACTCTCATTTTTATTTCCTTCAAGGAAACCGTATCCAACATCCCATTTTCTCTCGCTATTGCAGTACAGTGCGATACGTGAAACGCGTGCTTTACCCAGATTACTTTCACTGCCAGAGCGCCACATGCTTCCAGCTTGTTGCAATGCATTCGAGGTTAAATGCATGCTTTGCGTGAATATTTGCCCAACGAGATTGACAGTTGCCATTTACGGAAACAAACACCATTAACTGTTGATTGCAAAAATGACCGAGATAGCATTTTGATTAGATACAGTTAAGTTAATTAAAATTCTAACATACAACATCATATCTTAATTTTGATGTCTAATTGAATTTCTCTCATAATCAAAAGATACGTAAATGGGGAATCTGACTGAGCGGCTAATGTTTGTGAAAGTTTACGAAATTTTAGCAAATATTGGGCATCGTCAGGGTTCGGTACCAGTTGCAATCAAACCTGAAAACAGTTTTCATTATTGCAACCAGTTTTTTTTATCGCAAAGAAACTTTGAACATGTTGAAAATTTCTGACGAAACCTACAATTTGCTACATTAGCAAAAAATTCACTGCTCAGTTAGATAATGGTCCCCTTTATGTATCTGATGAAAAGTTTACACAATTCACTTAACATTTCAGATACATAAAATACACTATTTTTTTCTCCCCCCAAAAAAAGCGAACACTAATTCAAATTGATGCGTCTGTGATAATATTTAGGCCTGTTCTTTAGTGAACGCTATAGCTTCTAGATATTCTGATGCTGTCGGCCCTCAGAAAGAGAAATCAGGAACTTGTGGCGTGTGCTCCTCGATTGCGTTCTGTTTGGCATTGGCAGTTGTTTGTAGCTGCCTGCATGCAACAATAATTTCAGACAATTACACGGAGAACTAACCTTTTCTGGTTTTAAAACATTGCGTAATTTTGCCCGCCATATCCACACAAATTCGTCTTTGTTTTTCCAGTTTTTCTTGTTTTTAGGCCTGAAAATCATCTCGCAAGAAACGAAACTTCGAATTCCCATACGTTAACACACAAAGTTAGTTGGGACCGGACAATTTATCTCGTTATAAGTGGACTCTCCTCGTATCTGATCTCGTTAGAACGGGATTCCCCTGTACATCTCCGCATCTTCTTCTCTGTCAGGTAGACATTTGAAGCTGTACCACATCTAGTAACTGTGTGCCGGTGGGTTGGGGTTGTAGGCAGGCCTGCCCCCTTGCCAGACACGGCTCTTTCCAAACAGTGAGGCCAGTCTAGGTGACCGTCTCAGATGGGTTAGGGGCCAGGACTGTAGACAGCTTGAACGGTGGGCTGGAAGGGGTTCTGTCGGACCCTTTGGAGTGGTCATCTCAGACCAGGCACTGTCTCTAATAGATGGATGATGAGGAAAACGGTCGTTACAAGATACAGGCCCATTTCTAGGCTCACCTCTTTGCCAGACACGGCTGTTTCCGAACAGCCTGGCCAGTCTCGGTGACCGTCTCAGATGGGTTAGGGGCCACGACTGTAGACACCTTGACCGTTGGGCTGGAAGGGGTTCCATCACACCCTTTGGACTGGTCATCTGAGACCAGGCACTGTTCCTGATATATGGAGGATGAGGAAAACGGTCATTACTATGCCTACAGTCATCCCGTCACTGCATTACAACAAACATTCTGTTCTAATTTCTCGATTACAGAATACACGTCCAGAATTAAACAATTATTCTATTTTCATGTTGCTGACTATTGACATGTGCGAACAATGCAATTATTTACGTTGGGAAACCTTTCACAGAAAATTTCTGCATGTTTATATACAAGCACTGGCATTACATCATAATTATGTGCACAGTCTGTGTACGATGAATTCTCGGTATCGCCAATGCCCAGAAAATTGCTGAAGAGTTCTGTCATATATGCACTGTGGGATTCCTCGGTGCCCTTGTTCGCTTCCGGTTGTCTCACGCGAGTCGCAGTTCCCATACGATTCATTGGAGTTATTTGTCTGCTTTTCTGTTGTTACCCTTTTTTTTCCTTGGCTATTATTCAGCATAAAAGCGTTGAAAGTTTCTTAAGTTTTACTGATTTGCGGTCACTAGAGTCATGGTTCATTACTGCAAGGCTTCAATGTGCTGGTCACATGATGGAAAGCGAAGAAATCTTCAACAAAAATTACCTCTGGATAAAGACAGAGCGTGAGCGGAGTGCACATGCGGCCATCAAAACTGGGGCAAGTTTGTCCCGTGAGCTATCCCATAATCCATCTAAAATGCTGCTCTGTGCACAGCACCTAGGTATTGGTGATACCAAGAATTACTGCACCTTTATGGAAACTCTGATTGTATGGTAGCACCATATTGCTAGCAGAAATGCAAAAAAAAAGAAGAAGAAAAAAAAAAAGAAACACACAGCATATACAGCAAGGGGACGCTTGACTTTCAGTATTTGTGAATGAGTTTTGATGTCACACACATCCACAGTCACTCTCTTACCGTCTCAAGACGTCGTCCAGCCGGGGACCATAGCGACCGTGGGGATCCTCCGGGACCATAAAATTGTCCCGGGCGAACACGTACATTAGCAACCTGATACAGAATGAACCAAATCATGAAACTTAGTACAGATTTATGCATGTTCTACCTGACAGTGATTCTCTTGGGAATTTTAGGGTCATAGGGTCAAAGGTCAAGGGTGAAAGGCCACACTAAAATGCAAAAATGTTTCTATTCAATAGTGATATTGCACTTTTTCTTCATACCTTGTAAATTACTCAATGCATAAACTTATAAAAGGGTCACAAGTCAAGTAAAAATCCTCAAATCCCCAACTACATGTACCTGCACTGTACTCTTAGACACTATAGCAGACCTTGTTCAGGGAAAGTGAGCACTCAACACATTTGTGACAAACCTGTCATTTCAATATTTTGCCAATCATTTCACATTTCATCCCTCCCCCCCCCCCCCCACAAACCAATGATATCAACCATAAAGAAGCACCATGATAACTGTTCAGTGATGCAACCCACTTTAATTTCCTTTCAGCAACTTGCCAACACTTCTGTGAAGAAACCTCAATGCAATGAAGCACCGACACTTGATCAAACCAAGTTTGTTATTCCAATGTACAAATGTACTACATGTATTTAAGCCAGTGAATCAATGTGTGCTGTATATTCTAATGGTTGCGCTTCAATGGGCCATAATGAAACGAATTATGGTCTTGATTCACAGGTGATTTTCTATACAATTTTCCTCAATTTTTTTTTTTTTTTTTTTTTTTTTTTACTTTTTTGGAGGGGCAAGTAAAATTTATAGTAAGTGTTTGGCAACAATATGAAAATCTGCTTGCCCGAGCCTGCAAGTGGTAAAAAAAAAATATAATAAATGAAAATAAAAATATCAATATTTTTTTCATTAAACCATAACTGTAGACAGTTTAGTCTGGAAACATTTGTATTATAATTTTTGTTCACACTTTGTGTATTTAACAATACAAGTACTTGACATTGATTATACGGATTCAAATTTTTACAGTGGTTGTTTCTATCCCAAACTCACATTTTAGAACTATTTTAAAGCACTAATGGTGGGTTTTTGTTTCATCTGCAAATTGTAGATTATGCCTTTAACATGCTGGCTATCTCAATGCTACGTGTACATACCTGTTCTCTATGACTCGTTTGAATTGGGGGGATTCCCCCATGAGGTCTCGGTAGTTGTCGTTAGAGACGATAACACCACCGTTGTCACACGCCAGCTGGATAATAAACCTGCATGGTGTCCGTAGGACAAAATACAACATAGAGGTGATTATAAGACTCTAGAAAAGCTGCAGACTCTTGAGATATGGTAGTACAGATACAGCTAGTTAACACAGTGTGACTTCTGGATGAAAAACCTGCTGAAATATTTGGAAATTGTATCAGGCATTCGCTATTTCAATTTGTATTATATAATTTCATTGTATATGGGTATGGACTATGGTCTCAGTGTCAAAGTATTCCTTCAATATCCTTTCACATTTTGTTGGTATTTTTTTTTTTCCTTGAGACAGTTTTGAACTGTTCTAGAAAAAAAAAAAACAACAGGCCACTGTGCCATCTAGATGTTACACTTATAAGGAGATGAAAGAATGTCTGAAATGTCCAATATTTGGGTTTTCACGTCACATCATGCCAATATACCAAGTTCACCAATGGAAGTCTCTAATGAAGAGGCTCTAGGAAGAAGAATATATTGCTTTGGAACAACAAGGGCACTATGTCCACAGACTTTGTACAACATGAAAGGCCTTTTGGTTCTGAACTAAAGGAGATTGGTCCTTAACCTCTAGGGACCACCATCATGTTTTTCTTTTTCATCATTAACATGCAATGAAATTCCCTAGTAGCTTCATCCAAGAACCAGTTAGTCTGCCAGTGTGATGCTGTTTGTACTCACACCATCCCACAAAGCCAACCGGAAAACGCTCTGTCCCTTGGAATTCGTAATTAAAGGACATGCCATAAAAAAACAAAACAAAATAAAAGTCCCAACTCGTGCCACATAAGAGATTCCAACTTTTTAAAATGATGTATAGGGTGCTAACCCAATGAAGCGGACCATCACACAGACACAGACTAGACACATCAGACACACACCAGCAAGTTAGTGAGAGATGCCCCCCCCCCCCCTTCCACCAATGATTTGTCACAGGTGGCTAGCAACAGTTAGCAACGTATACTGGTATCAGCCCAGTGCACAGTGCTTTCCAGAAGGACGCTTCTCAGGGCCATACGAACCTGTCATCGTAGGGCGTGACCCTCCGCCCCCTCAGTTCCCGGGACGGGGTGAATGAGAGGAGCCCCTTGGACTCCAGGTCGTCCAGGATGTGACGATCCTTGATGGGGCAGCTCCTGGCCGCCTCGCTGGTCTTCCTGTGCAGGGGCACCAGCACAGTGATGTTCTTGTGGCCTCGCTTCTGGAAGAACTGCACACACAGGGCTATGCCCTTGCAGGAAAATACCTTGTGGTTGCCGTGACTGCAAAGGGATACGTCACAAATGATGACAAACAAGGAAAAGTAGAAATTACGCGGTGCGTAAAATATGTCCCCGCCAGAAGTAGCATTTGGTAGCAAAATGTACAATATCGGTAAAAAATCAAGGTCAAAGGTAAAAGAAGTCAAAGGTCAAAATTCTGTGTAGAAGTTTTGAAGCCCTCACCTAGTGCCATCACAAAAAGCAAACGGAATCGAAATCGGGTTAGAAATGGCGAAGGAGTAGCATTTTGTAGCCAATGTACAATATAGGTCAAAAATCAAGGTCAAAGGTCAAAGAAGTCAAAGGTCAAAATTCTGTGTAGAAGTTTTGAAGCCCTCACCTAGTGCCATCACATAAAGCAAACAGAATCGAAATCGGGTTAGAAATGGCGAAGGAGTAGCATTTTGTAGCCAATGTACAATATAGGTCAAAAATCAAGGTCAAAGGTCAAAGAAGTCAAAGGTCAAAATTCTGTGTAGAAGTTTTGAAGCCCTCACCTAGTGCCATCACATAAAGCAAACAGAATCGAAATCGGGTTAGAAATGGCGAAGGAGTAGCATTTTGTAGCCAATGTACAATATAGGTCAAAAACTAGAAATGTCGCTACAGCGACTGGTTATACCCCCGCCAAACAACATTTCATAAGCTTTGGTCAAAACAACATTTGATAAGCTTTGGTCAAAAAAATGAGGAAGTAGTTAAATCTGCAAGATCTTTCCTTGATCTTCTGCCATTAATATGCCGTTACCATGGCAACGTACTTTAGGGTACTGTCAAAAAATGCGTCTTGCACATCTACAACCAAAGGCACACATCTGTACCAAGTTTCATGGAAATTGGGCAAAAACTGAGGAAGTAGTTTGCAACACAAAATTTTCCATCATTTTGGCTCATAATATGTGAGCTGTTACCATGGCAACATACTTTTTGTCACTGTCAAGAAATGTGTAATGCTGACCTATATCCTAAGACAAACATTCAATATGAATTCCATGAGAATTGGAAGAACACTGACGAAGCAGTTTTGCCATGAAGCATTTTGCCCTATATTTTACCAATATCATGCCGTTACCATGGCAACGCACTTTTTGCCACTGCGGAAATATGTGTCTTGCACATTAACATATTCAGATGAACATCTGTACCTAATTTCATAAAAATTGATCAAAAACTGTGGGAGGAGTTCGCGACGCAAGATTTTTACCCATTTTTGCCCATAATATGCCGTTACCATGGCAACATACTTTTGGGTACTGTCAAAAAATATGTCTTGCAAATCTACAACCCAAGGCACACATCTGTGCCAAGTTTTATGGGAATCGGTTGAAAACTGAGGAAGTAGTTCGCGACGCAAGATTTGTACCCATTTTTGCCCATAATATGCCGTTACCATGGCAACTTACTTTTGGGTACTGTCAAAAAATATGTCTTGCACATCTACAACCCAAGGCACACATCTGTGCCAAGTTTTATGGGAATCGGTTGAAAACTGAGGAAGTAGTTCGCGACGCAAGATTTGTACCCATTTTTGCCCATAATATGCCGTTACCATGGCAACGTACATTTGGGTACTGTCAAAAAATACGTCTTGCACATCTACAACCCAAGGCACACATCTGTGCCAAGTTTTATGGGAATCGGTTGAAAACTGAGGAAGTAGTTCGCGACGCAAGATTTGCAACGGACCGACCGCCCGACCGACCGCCCGACCGTCCGCTGATTCCTATATACCCCCTTCAAACTTCGTTTGGCGGGGGTATAATCAAGGTCAAAGGTCAAAGAAGTCAAAGGTCAAAATTCTGTGTAGAAGTTTTGAAGCCCTCACCTAGTGCCATCACATAAAGCAAACAGAATCGAAATCGGGTTAGAAATGGCGAAGGAGTAGCATTTTGTAGCCAATGTACAATATAGGTCAAAAATCAAGGTCAAAGGTCAAAGAAGTCAAAGGTCAAAATTCTGTGTAGAAGTTTTGAAGCCCTCACCTAGTGCCATCACATAAAGCAAACAGAATCGAAATCGGGTTAGAAATGGCGAAGGAGTAGCATTTTGTAGCCAATGTACAATATAGGTCAAAAATCAAGGTCAAAGGTCAAAGAAGTCAAAGGTCAAAATTCTGTGTAGAAGTTTTGAAGCCCTCAGCTAGTGCAATCACATAAAGCAAACGGAATCGAAATCGGGTTAGAAATGGCGAAGGAGTAGCATTTTGTAGCAAAATGTACAATATAGGTCAAAGGTCAAGGTCAAAGGTCACAACTGAAATTCTGTGTAGAAGTTTCAAAGCTCCCATGTAGTGCTATCATATAAAGCAAACAGAATCAAAATTGGCTCATAAATGACAGAGAAGTAGCAAATTGAACATTTTGATCACACACAGACGCACAGACAGACAGACGGACGGACGGACAGACAGACGGACACACGGACACACACACGTACGGAGCCCGTTTCATAGTCCCCTGCTCGAACTCGTTCGGCGGGGACAAAAATCACATAAAAATTCTCATACATTTTTATTCTTTTAATTATGAAATCTGAAGATCAACCCAGAGAAAGACATCAATTCCATTCCTCATCCAAAATCAAAAGGGAATGAATTCTAAAACCCATTCTCCCTTTAAAAATGAAATATATCCAAAAGATGATGATAGCAAATACATAGAATAAAATGTAAAGATGCATGAAACCATGATATTGAATATTAATATGGGTTGAGCAGTTTGGGGAGCAGCCACAACAAAAGTTGCAGTGATATTTAAATTCAACATTTGTCGCTTAATGTGGAACACAATCAATCCATGTCAAGTTACTGCATGAGACGATATCCGACAGTTCAGTCTAGCAATGCATTCAAACTGTGAATATTCCCCCATGGACTAACACGGGATATATCTTGGCCTTCTGAAACTACCACAGTAAACCAGTTTGCCAATGTGTTCTTTATATAGTCTTGGACACCTATTTCCAAGACACAGTGCTTGGCCATTTACTATAATTGTTTCTTTTCTTGCTGCTGGAATTGATTTTTCATATACATTGTATATATGGCAGTTGATGTTGGATAGGAAAAGCTATGGAGGTGAATAACCAGCATGTCGGACCTGTGCATTCAAATTGAGAACACATTATTATGCTGGTCTGAAGTCAGGAACCTAGTAATGATGTTTTAGTTGAGTCCATAGGGTCCACTCTCATATAACAGGGAACCATGTTATAATAAGGTCAGACATATATAGCAAGATATTTAATATACAGCTAGGCAATTTGGCAGGTCCTATCCCTTTTATATTCTCTTGCTTTTTATCCCTGTTATACCGAGATGCCAGATATACTGAGGAAACTTCAGTGGTTGTACGCAGCATGGTTCCCGACCCCTGAATATCACTTTTTAGCACGATGCTGCATGAAATATAATAAAGGAGCTGATCTTTTGGGCGAGGCTTGCGGTCTCACCTCATGGCGACATTACTGCCGTCGATGACCACAGGCCGGAGGATGCCATCCTCCTTGGTCTTGACATTGACCAGGACGGAGGAGGTAGCCTCTTCTTCCTTCTTCTTACTGAGCTCCTGCCTGAACTTGGCAAGTTCCTCTTGTAACTCCTATTAAAAGTACACAAAATAACAAACAGCATCACATCTTACAAGTGCTGTATAACCAACTTGCAGACCATGTGTGGTTATTACCTCCACCAAGGGAGGAGGTTATGTTTTCAATGAATGTACCGTTTGTTTGTTTGTCCATGTGCAAAATAACTCAAAAAGTTGTGAATGGATCTGGATGAAACTTGCAGGAAAGGTTGAGAATGACACAAGTAACAGATGATCAAATTTTGGTAGTGATCCAGAAATTTTTATGGATTAACTATGAAGGATTTTCAATATTTTGGCAGGTAGGGTCAATGAACTTGCGAGTACAAGCTGCGCATTTTGAGGTTTTCATAGCGTAGTAAAGTGCGTGCTCTAGTTTCTGCTAGGGCGAGGTGCGCCGCACAGCTGAGGGTTGATGATATAACAAAAGGCTTCTATATTAGAAAATGGGGCGACCTTTCAACATGCATACGTATGAGTGGAAATCACTGATCTCTGCTATGTGGAAGAACAAGATCATTGGTGGAAATTAGCTGCTTGACGGAGGTCTGTACTCTCAGAGTGCTTCTCTAGTTTTGAGTATTTCACAGGTTGATAAACTAAAAAAGAAAGCATCATTACCATCTTCAAAAATAATCTTTACGTGCAAAAAATAATGAAAGATCCTAAACAGACACAAACTCATTGCATATCATGCTGCTGAAGTATGAAAAGTGGTTAAAGGGACTGTACAGTACTGGTTGAGGTGGGGATTCAGCTTGTAACGTCTTGCAAGATATTCAGAAACCACACTATCAAAAGTTAAAGAGCATAAAATTCTAGGAGGAATCAAAAGTTTATTTGATGAAAATCAGTTTTGAAATGACTGAGATATCTATTAAAAAACAAAGTTAAACATAGAGATCCTAATAAAAGTTGTGGCCTGTCAATTTTATTAGGATCACTTTTTTCGATACCTCAGCCATTTCAAGACCAAATTTCTTCAAATAAACATTGAATCCTTCTTTAAATTGCATGCTCTTTCATATTTCACAAGAGGTTTCTCATTATCACACACAAAAAAAAAAAAACTGAATCCTCAGCTCAAGTACTGTACAGTCCCTGTAAGGTTTCACATGCTTCTTGGTCACAATGTCAAAATAAAATGATAATTATTTTGATCCGAACCATTCAGCGTTAAACAGGAGGAAGTAGAGGGATTGCTGTCAAGGTAATAATTCTGTGTTACTTTTAATAATCCGGATATGGAAGGGTACTTTCGCCACAGATTCAACCTATCATGAAAAAAAAGTACTGACAGACATGCTTATGAGAGAATTCGCCTCATCCTAGCAGCATGAGGCATTTGCGACACATACACAGGCAGTTCAATGGAAACTCATCAAAGTTTCTTTTGATATATGTAGGCTATACCATCATTTAATGGCAACTAATCTACATGGAATCCAGATATACTGTACATGTACTGGTATTTGCAGACATGCAAGTTAGTGTGGTCTTGTCAGTTAATTGTCATCTTCCCTGGGTTTCACTCAATTGACTCTCTTTCTATTCAAACTAAGTTTATACAATTTTGAATTGTTTTGCATCGCCCTAGCAATGCAACATAACGCAATACAGTTTTTCGCAACATCACAAGTCATGGTAATGTTAACACTGAACAGTACAAATTAGGTGCTTCTACATCACAATTCGACATACTTCCCACCTCCCTGCTCCTACATGATAAAAGTAATAAAGACAATTTCCATGTGGAATATCTATGTTCATAGCATAATGATCTAAGCAAGCAGTTTGTTCATTTCTGTTATACAGTATAATAAGATAACTTCTGCAATTTGGAAAATTACATTACAACACATGTGCATGCATACACACGCATTTCTTTGAGACATGGACACTCAGATGTTTTTCTGTAAAAACAAATTAATACTGTTTACACCGAATATTTCACGAGGTTTTTATTTTTGCCAATTTTGTCAGTCAGGTGCTATTCGTGAATTTAAAGACATGTGAAAATCGTCAAGAAGTCCCGATTCAGGGTGGTCCACAACTTGAAATTTTAGCATGTTGCAGGGGAAAAAAGTGATCTTGCGCGTGAAAGTATGTGTGCGCGAAGCGCACATCACGAGCGCGAAGTCCCTTGCGGCCGGGGTCCAGGTCCAAGCTCTAGGGTTCTAGATGCTCTCTGGTGCTATCTTAGCCTTATTTTGAACACTTTGATCACCATGATCACTCTGCAATGCCAGGATAAAAATCATTAATATATTTGAAAAATTATTATGTTTGATTATGACATAAGATTTTAAATTGTTCTTGAAATGTTAATATATCGTCCTTACTCCTAAGACCTTTTGAATATATTTTTAATATATTCTCCTCAATGGGGATGCTATGAAATATGAGAAGGACATCTTGAGCTTGTACTACAGTACAGTACACTGACTGTTTCAGGGCTGCCAACTCTCACTCACTGAGAGTGAGACTCACTCATTTTGGTCCTTTCTCACTCTAAAACCTTATTTCATTTGCATGCATTTCTATTGATCTCACTCATTTTGACTCCTAAATTATAGCACTGGCCTTATGGGAGTCTCACTCTCAACTAGTTTCCAATGTTGGCAGCCGTGCTGTTTTTAATAACTCATTCTGCTGTCCAGAATATGCCATATTTCAACATCCAATGCCACCCGCCCTATTAAGCGAGGTTTTGTTTTGTTTTTAATCATAGTCCTGGAATAAGGGGGGGGGGGGGGGGGTGTCCGCAGAAATTTATGACTGAGAGTGACCGCCTGGTTGTGTTCAGCGAGTATGTGATGGGGTGAATGCATGCTGTGTGGTGTGGTAAAAAATAAAATAAAAAGGAAAGAAATATGAAGAAGGAAAAAAACTAGAAATGTCGCTTTGGCGACTGGTATGCCTCCGCCATAATACATGATTTTCCCAACAGGTCTAGATAGTACATGTGGACAATGTGTGACTACATTTTCACAAAATTGGCAAAATATTGAAATAACAAATTTCTCACAAATGTGTTGAATGTTCACCTTCCTTGACCTAGGTTTAATTGGATGAATAGGAGAGCATGTATCTAGGGATTTAAGGACTTTAACTTGACTTTGACCCATTCATACATTTAGGCATTGAGTAATTTTCAAGGTACAGGTATGGAGAATTGGTGTGAATTTCTGAATTGAATAGTAAATTGTTACCATTTTCATCTGGCCCTTGACCCTAAAATTCATAAGATAATCACTTTCAGGTAGAACATGCATAATATGTACTAAGTTTCAAGATAACTTGAGCCACTTCCGAGATATGGAGGAAAAAGTTAGTTCAGCACTTTCACTTGATCTTTGACCTTTTGACCTTTGAGGCAAAAAAAAGAAGAAAAAAAAAACTTCCCAGAGAATTTCTATTAGGTTACACATGCATACACCAAGTGCAAAAAAAAAAAAAATATAACCCTGCTGGCATTGCATAAATATGAGGGAAATAGTAAAATTTTGAAGTGTTGCACTTGACCTTTGACCCCTGACCTTTGACCCCATGAACCCTACATTCTCTAGATACAATCAATTCCAGTCAGTACATGTATATACTATGTTCCATGAAGATACCTTGAACAATTTTCCAAGGTACGGAGAAAAAAAAGAAGTTTTAATATTTTTACTTGACCTTTTGACCTTTGACCTTTGACCTTATGACCTAAACTTTCACCAGAGAATCTTCATTGGGTAATACATGTATACACTAAGTTTTAAGAAAATATCTTCAGGCATTCAATAGATATGGTGGAAATAGTGATATTTTATGTATTTGACCCTGACCTTTTGACCTTTGACCTTTGACCTCATGACCCAAACCTTCACCACAGAATCTTAATTGGGTAATACATGTATACACTAAGTTTCAAGAAAATATCTTCAGGCATTCAATAGATATGGTGGAAATAGTGAAATTTTATGTATTTGACCTTGACCTTTTGACCTTTGACCTTGAGCATGTGTACCCAAAAGTTGATAGGCACAACTTCACCCCCTAATACACATACATGCCAAGTTTCATTAGGATACCTCAACAGGTTTCGATAGTTACCTTGTCCACAAAATTCATTACGGACGGACGGAAGGACGGACGGACGGACGGAAGGACGGACGGACGGACGGACGGACGGACGGACGGAAGGACGGACGGACGGACGGACGGACGGACAACCCGAAAACATAATGCCTCCGGCACCACTTCGTGGCGGAGGCATAAAAAAGAGTGCTAATGTGTCTCGTGTTCATGAGGGTGATTGAGGGGAATGTCGCACGTTTTGAAGGATGTCGTGCAAAAACTTTAGCATGTCGCAGTGACATGCAAAAACTCCTTGTGGACCACCCTGCCGTTAGCAAAAACAGAAATAGATTCATAGTGCACTGCATTCAGCTTGCAGTCTACAGCAGGGAGGTGGAGTCTCCCTTCCACCAGGGAGGTGAGAGGAAAAGGAGTGGGCACTGGATTAGTGTCTTTTGAACCATCCTGGGAGCCGCACTCCCCAAGAGACCACTCCACTAACTAGATGACTGCCACTTGGCCGCACAGTGCACATGCGCAATCCTTGTCAACAGGCTGGTGGGTCTCACCCCTCCCTGGCCAGAACCTAGATTACTCCACGTGGTACTGGTGGGTGGTGTATACTGGTGCATTACTGGTGCATTACCCATTGCTGTGCCTGCAAACAACACTGGTGCATTGTGATGTGCAGTGAACTGGTTGCATGGTCACATTTTGAATTTTGCAGCTAGTATTTGAGGTATTATAACTTATATGCATTTACATGTCCATGTATGGTTGAGGGGTCTAGATATCGCGCACGAAAATTTGAAATGCTCTTATAATAGAAGTTATTCCATAATCGTACCTGAATTTCTCAATGAATATCACGAAAATGCAGACGGAGTAGTGCGCTGTCGCCGTTTGTATGTCAGACTTTTTTTAATGCGTTCAATTTCTCGGGGTATGTAAAGATCGCGCAGCTGCCCTCTGTAGTTTCATGCGTGAAAGTGTCTGCCCCTCTGCGGCTGTAACGTGCTCCGGCTTTCGTAGAATATTTTTAAATTTGTCCCTGTTAAGCAACAGCAGTTTTACCTAACTTGTGTATATTATTGTTATTATTATTGTATGTTATTATTATTATTATTATATGTGTTATTATTATTATTATTATTATTATTATTATTATTATTATATGTGTTATTATTATTTTTATTATCATTATTATTGTTATTATTATTATTATCATTATTACTATCATCACTACCACCATCATCGATCATCATAATCATCATCATCATTATCACTTTCATTATTATTATTATCACTTCCACCATCATTTTATCATTCTTATTATCATTATTTTTATCATTGATATTTTCATAATCGTTAATGATTTTCATTTATAAAGTTTTCTTACAGTATTTCTAATCACTTTAACCAATAATATACATGTAATATAAAATGGAAAAAAGTAAAATATGAACATATATTTGTGTGTGTGTTTGTGTGTGTGCTTACCCATTCGTCACCCTCTCATTTTCGTCACCCATTTGTCACACTCTCATCTAATTTGTTTTCTTCAGTATCATTATGGCCCTCCCCTGTCACAAATATATCACAAGTTAGCGCAAGAAATCACAAGCAAATTCAAATTGAAATCACACTTCAACTTCGATAGACTGAAATATTTATTCCTTTGTAATATTATAATCGTTAAAGTGTTAAAATTTGACTTAAAACAACATCTTATTAACAGTATTTCAGCGTAGCTGGCAGCATACATTGTTCTTGTGTATGATGACGTCACGTGGTAAACGATCGATCGAACAAATTACGAATTCTATCGACCACGAACGAGACAAGCGAGACGACACGTCTAGGCTACAACATCCTTAGAACAGATTTTAAGGGAAGGTAGGTTTGTACAAGGTAAAAAATTGGAAATTTAGTGGAAAATTTGTTGGAAATTAAAATTTCTTACCTGCTTCCTTCTCATGTTGAGCGGTAAGTCAGGTATGTTTATTCCATGGGCGTATCGGCAAATTTTGCGCTTAGTCCTACGCGTAATATCGCTTGCTATACGCAGTTACGCTATGCGCGATCATTACGTCCCTGAGCGAGACCTAGTACCCTTACTATACTATAAGATTTCTTGGGAACAAATGTACTTTGCATGCTATCCATGGTGAAATAACTTTTACATGAAATGGAAACAAATTATGATTAGCAGCACCAATAATAATATACTGATTGTAAGAATATGAAGGAAACATGAACAGCTGAGTAGTGGAACACAGGCCCTAATGATGTCTGATGATAATGATAATTTTAATACCAAGCTAGCACAGAAAATACCAACCACAACAGTAACAACCATCATAAAGATACCCATTCAGCTTTCAAATAAGAATAAAACAAAAACAGAGAGACAGACAAAACTAGATATATCGCTACGGCGACTGATATGCCTCCGCCATAATGAATGGTTCTCCTAATAGGTCTATAGTACAATGTCTTGACAATGTGTGATGACAGTTTCACACAACTGGCAAAATATTAAAATGACAGGTTTGCCACAAATGTGCTGAATGTTCACTTTCCTAGAACTACATGTAGGTTCAATTGGATGAATTATTCAAATGTCAGAGTGCAGGTATTTGGGGAACTGATGATTTTTACTTGACTTTTGACCCTTTTATAAGTTTATGCATTGAGTAATTTTCAAGGTATTGAGAAAAAGTATAATTTCAGTATCAAATGGGAAAATAGCATTATCTAAACCTGGTCTTTGACCTTTGACCTCACAGTTCCACAGAAATTCACTGTTAGGTAGAACATGCATAAATATGTAAGTTTCATGATGATACCTTGAGTTACTTTCGAGATATGGAGGAAAAAGTGCAATTTAGCACTTTCACTTGACCTTTTACCTTTTGACCTTTGACCTTTTGGCAAGAAACTTCCCCAAAAATACATATTGGGTAATACATGCCATACATCAAGTTAAAAAAAAAAAAAAACCTTCAGGCATATTGCATTTTAAGGAAAGTAGTGATATTTTGAGGAGTTGACCTTGACCTTTGACCCCCTGACCTTTGACCCATGACCCCCAACTTCCCTAGATAATCACTGCCCATCGGTACAAGCATATATACTAAGTTCCATGAAGATACCTTGAACCATTTGCAAGATATGGAGAAAAACATGAAATTTCAATTTTTTTTTCACAAAATAACCTGTGACCTTTGACCTTTGACCCTGTGACCCTAAAATCCACACAAAGTATTATCCCCCAAGGATATACCCTCATACCAAGTTTGATGTAAAACCACCACACGGTTCTTGAGATATCGACAAAAACAAAACGGGACGGACGGACGTACGGACGGACGGACGGACGGACGTACGGACGGACGGACGGACGGACGGACGGACGACCCGAAAACATAATGCCTCCGGCCACTTCGTAGCGGAGGCATAAAAAGCGCCATGGTGAATATCTTATCAGACATACAGTGATACAGGACATGTGAGATAGTTCAGCTCTCACTGAACTCTCACATGTTTTCACCATACACCAGGCAAGGAGGCAAGTTATTTCACCAAGATTAGGTCCTATAGTAGTCTCCATCATGACCACTCTGTTGTAGATTCGAGCCCTCCTGCCTCAATATATCCCCAGCATACAACAAAAAAAATTCAAATAGTGTTTTCACCCCCTGGAGAACTAAAATAAAAATATGTTAGTGGGACCAGAAAAAAACATGTCTTGGCGGATGTACGCAAGTTTCCCCCAAAATATGACAAGAGAACCAACACGAGCCAACAATGAAGTGATACATCAGACTAAAGAAAAACCCCAACATCTGCTGATCTACAGGTGAATTTCATCAGCACTAGTCAGGATTTACACTTGACATTGTGTCGTAATTTGATATAGACAAGAACAAAACAATGGCTATTGTTAAACAGTTACATTGTCAAAACTCAACTTCTTCTTGGCCGATTTTCAAAATTTTTGTATCTATCGAGAGCTGAATTCTTAGACTAGCAGGTCCCAAGAGTATATGCTGTGTGAGCCTGCATAAAGAATGTAAAACCCTCATACAGGTCCTTGTGAACACACACAAGTCAACTGGCCTGTCCATACTCCTAACGATAGAGGGCCAAATCACCCCCCCCCCCCCCCCATCGAACATCAAACAGCAGTGATAATGATCAGACTGACCTCGTTATGTAAGAGGTTGTTTACTTGTTTGTTGGGGCACTGATCCCTTGTAATCCTGTGTTGAGTGATAGGGAAAACCCTCAGGGCAGAGTGCCCACTCCTTTTTGTCTCACCTCCCTGCTTCCACCTCACTGGAACCAGTATGCAAGGATGTTAGGCAAGGGGGGGGGGGAGGATGCAAGTTATAGCAAAATCAGTCTGTCCTCAATCGGATAATTAATTCAGGCTTGAGGGGGGGGGGGATTGGAATGATTCTTGGAATGTTGTAACACAAACACAGACATAAACGAGCCCTCTTTTTTTTTTAATGGAGGAGGGAGAGATGAGGGCAAGGACAGGACAAGAAGTGCAAACTTTTAGTCCTGAGATTCAGACCCAAATATCGGTAAATAGCAGAATAATGAGCATCTAACCCAAAACAAATCCAAAGTGAAAGACATAGGCTTACCTCTTGCACCGAGAGTAATTTCTGCTGCTGCTTCTTCGTTGCGCTGAGTTCGCAGCGAATACGATCATAGCGCACAGTGATGGGGGTGACAGTAGGCACATCAGGAGCGTTGGCACTGCCTGAAATGGGTGTGCTACACATGGAGGGAGGCTCTGGGACAGACGAAAATAAATGGAGGTGTTTTGGTGTCAAGTTTTGCAAAAGGAATATACACAGTAACACATGCTACACGTCGGTCAAATGGAGACTGGGGACTACAAGCATGGCAAATTATGAAGCATGACTACCGACAGTATTCTCCTGTTTCTGTGAAATATTCGCGAGAAAGATAACAATAATTGTCAAGTTTTATCCTGTAGTTTCTACAGGAATATACTCAACTGTGCATAGCACTATAATCAAATAAGACAAAGGGAGAGACAAATTACAGATAAAAAACAGGGCTCCACACTAACCCATTTTTTCTACTGGTCCGACCTGTCTCCCAGACCAGTAGGTCCCCCAGGTTTTACATTCTTTATCGGTCCATTCCTAAAAAAGTTACTGGTCGGACAGTGATTTTTACTGGTCCTGGACCGTCGGACCAGTGCCAGTGTGCAGCGTTGTGAATAAACCATTCTGCAAATCTTACAATCAATATTATCTGTCGTGGTGTGGTTTTCTACTTGAATGTTATCCTATCAGTTTGCTAGCAGATGGCAGAGAAAATACAATAATATTGACTGTTATAGTATTATTGTCTGGCTTTAATTATATTCATGTATTTGCCTTCATTTGCCTCAACTCCAGTAGCTCCCAGTTGTTCTTAGGTGTGTCTGTGCATGTTTTTTTTTTTTTTTGTCATTCACTTTAAACTTTTTCATGAAAAGTGCTGACTAAAGACAAAATGTCCTTTGAAAAACAAGAAAAGAGTGGAGAACAAGGGCTTTTTCCAAGTGATTCGCAGAATAGAAACTCATTCTTTTTTTTTTCCATAATAAAGATCATCAAACACTACACTTTAAAGCGCCATAAAGACTGAATGTACAAAACTTTTCATTTTTCATACAAATAATTACAGAGATATAGATCTATAGATGTGTTTTACCATTGACTTTTTGTCGCTTTCTGCATGCTTGAATGGGTGTCGAGGTGGCACAGGCCGGTCTCTTCAGGGATGATTTCAGCTGGTTCCCCGTCTTCTTTTTTGGGGAAGGGGCGCCGACATCATTTTTCTCATCCTTACATTTCTCTGTGCTCTCCTTGACACGTGCTCTGCTCCTCAGTGTCATTTTGGTAGTGTTCCTAGCCTCTGACTCAGAGGTTTTTTGTGTTTCTGGCTTCAGAAGCCTCCCCTTGATGAGTGGCATCTTCGCTCTTCTGTTTCATTATCACTTCTCGGAGCAGCGCAGCTTTCTTCTTCAGATGAATCTAGGATGATGATGGGAGAGTTCACACTAGTTGCCAACTCGGCGGGGGACAGTGGCATCTCCCGTTAACTCCTTCTTGGGCTGGTTCTTGCTCGGGTGAGGGGGTGGGTTGGAATGGTCCAACTCCTTGTCCAGGCAAAAACCACGGAGGACGACTGGTCACTGCTGGTGGTCGAGTCTATCACAATATATGATCCGTCCATCATCACTGTAACACCAGTACAAGATAGAGATAATATAACATAAAATGACAAAAACTTTACTGTCACCTATGCCACATTTATTATTTTTTTTTTTTAAAACTCCAATCTCACAGGGGTTTTTTTGAGGGACTTGAAAACAATGGGGGGGGGGGGGGGCTTTTTGGCCCCCCCCCCCAAGATCTCGGTCGTGGATCGCGTGATCCTCGCGAAAATTTGCACTACGGTAGAGGCCAATGTAATCTACAAGACTGTATGGTTAGATTTTTCAAATTTTAATTTATGTATTTTATATTAATCAATTTATGCTAATTTAGGCATAAAAAACCCCTTTTTTTGCC